>LBNU01035511.1:13222-30378 GCA_014162995.1 Artemisia annua
TTATTCATATACGAATAGAACTTTTTTGTACACAACGTTTGTTGTGCAGTTTATGTATTGATCGTCTTTGTCACAACAAATAACCTTCGTACCTTTTTGTGTCTTAACTCTTGAAACACTTTCTTCTTAGGGAATAACTTTTCCCAAAACATCCAATGACAAATTTATAAACAATTAGCACTTAATTAGTTCAACTACATGCACTTAAATTCGTTATTCGTAAGAAAATTGCTACGTCGGTTAATATATGAAAACACACTTAGAAAAACAAAAGGAGTTGCATGATTTACTGCCAATGAGTGACGTTGCGGCAAGGCCAATTTAACCCGATATTTGTAGTAAACTACGTTATAACCTACAAAAATATAAGAACACATTATCTTCGGGCACCAATCAATATAAAGTTTTCTTCATCTTTTGATTTATGACTTATATGAGTTATGATCTCTTATGGACTTTAATGGGCAAAAAAACATTTGGAGATCACAACAGCTAGCAGCACACGTTTCATATCAATAGCATATTTCTGGGCCTTGAAACATGTTGGAGTATACAATCACTTAACAAAATATAACAACATTTTATTTTGTTTCAAAGTCAAAATTGAAGAAAAGTAAATGTTCAAAAACATAGCAAATGGCAAGATATATGGTAGATATCATTACCCCTAAGATGAATATGATCTGGTTCACCACCCCACAAAATGACTTCTATGTTAAAATTTGCCAACTCAACCTCAGCAATAGAAAAAACATAACAAAATTCTGAACAAACATGAAATATACTAATATAATTAATATCAGATGGGTCTTTGTGGAAGAACAAAAGGATCCCCTGCAATGAGAAAAAGACGCCAAATCATGTTAATCCCAGTCTAGCCTTTGTTAGAAATAGATTGTTTCAATAAACTTGAGAAGTTGAGGGCAATATATATGATCAACACAAAAAATACATGTTTATGTTTATGTGCATGTTCAAAGTAAATGTAGTTCCATGACAACTTTAGACAAAAGATAGCTGTAAATAAATATATATAGCTTCGATCGTCCAATGATGGGAGTTTTTGGACATCTTGGATGCAAGACAGAATCATAGGGAAAGCTATTTGATAGCATTGTGCATATTGCTATGGATGGAAATCCTAAAGGCATTGAAACAGGTTTTTTGTTCAACCTAAAACTAAATGCTACACCACTTTAGTCTCTATAGCTTTATCGTAGAATGATCACAAAAAGATAGAATCCTGAATCCATAAGAACCATTAACTTTACTCATTGACTTACTTTTCCCATGTAGTTCACCTTTTCTTCCTCCGGTTGCTTCAAATAAGCAAAAGCAAAACACAACAACACCACGGAAATTGATTTTTTAGCTTTTCTCACCAAACATAAACAAAGTACCAGATAATTTTCATATTCGGATACATTTGCTTAGTAACAACGATCAGGTTTACATTTAACATGTAGTCAAGACCCGTTAGTTTCTTTATAACATTGTACACCTAGTACCTGATATCAACTAATTAAGGAGCCAACACCATTATAATTACGTAAGTTACCATTCCAACAAAAATCAAAATAACACAAACCCATAAAAAATGGCTATCATCCGAACATTTAAACACTTTTGCTCTGCTAATTTCTACCAATTTTAGTTTTGATATTACTCTAAGTTAAGTTGGAAACAATATAGTTGGTTTATAATTAACATTTTTAACCCACTTACATGTAAATGAGTTTTATAAGTCTCTGTATGTGAAGCTTTGTTGTAGTTTTAAGAGCGTTAAAGAAAATATTTACCTCTTCCTCACATTTAGTTTCATCTTCATAATTACAACTAATAACATTTATCGCCTTCTTCAAAAGGGTATCAACATTTGTTGTCTCCGTCACCGTTGCACCACCGAGTAATGGACATTGACCAAAGCGTTTCGTGAAGCTCTTTTGAGACATAAGTAACGATTTTTCCACGTCCTCCCGTATAAAGCAAAGATGTTGATCTACGTCAATGGAAGCCACAAAGTAAAATGATTAATTAATACATGTAAAATTGTTGTGAGATCAAACTTGTAACAACAGGATCATATCCGTAAAGCGATTGCTGGTTGAAACAGCAGCCGGTCCCCACATAAAGCGGGCCCTGAATACCATCCAGCCCTTTCATGATGATCTACATAAACAACTTGCGATAAAATCAGTACACAACATAAGAAAAATATCCACAGATGACTTCTAACAGTCAAATAAGTTACTTTTTAACTTCAAAAATTAAATAGAGTATATTATCCCCCGGTAAAGGAGCTTATTATATATTCGACTAACTGATAATTAATTGAAAAGTAGTAATTTCTGAAAATAAAGGAAAATTATAGATGCTATAATTTTGAAGTCAAAGCGTTTATTTTCAACTTTAGAAAGTCAAAATCAGAATGTGATTAAGATCATCACGAAACTCACATCTACAACATTTATTTTAGCCTCATACGGTGCTCCTTTTATAAAACCGTTATATCTCCAATCTAACATAGTTTGTAAATTTACTTAAAATCCTAACCTAAATGGTTCCACTTTTCGCCACCAAATCGAATTCACAAAAAAAAATAAACACAGGAAAGTATTTGTCCCCGCCGCTCTAAACACAGGAAAGTATTTGTCCCCGCCGCTCTGACAAACCAGTTTAACCGTACATATATTTAAAAAGTTTATTGTTGAAAAAAATTCAGCCGCTCAACCTGACATACATTTTAACCATACATGGCAATCACTGGTTTTGACGACCGTTTAATCAACCCGTCTAACCTGCCAAGTGGCCTATAATACGTATTTTAGCTTAAAAAAGCCATTTTCAATCACACAAATTGGAAAGCAGATCAAAATTTAGCTAATATATCATCACATGAAAGATGTGGTAAAGATTATAGAAAATATGTTGTTAGAAACCTTATACTACATGTATCAAATTCAGTAACCAACTGAAGGGGCCTTTAGTGAGAGTCACTTGGATTTCTACTTGTTCATAAATTCAATCCACCTCCACGATTTAGATTGTTTGAATCTGAATGGACTCGGTATAGACTTCCTATGTAAAAGGGCACTGGTGTTGTATGTGTAACTGTGTATAGAGATATAGCATCACGGGCTTAGATGTTTAGCCATCATTAGTTCATATTGTTTTGCTAATTTCAGGTATTGTGCTTCATTTATTTGGAATGCACATGAAACTTGCAACACTGCAATGTTATCTAGACTGTCCTATATTACAGTGGCGGGGTTAGGTAATGGTTCAAAATGAGTTAGGATGACCCACAACCGATTTTATAATTTTGTATTTATTATTTTTTTCTTCAGCTGTAAAGTTATTAGAACTATCTATTTCAATCTTTTCATCACCATTATATATTTTTTAATACAACAATTTAAAAGGTTGTAAACCATTGAGATTGCATTGGCAAATTTAAACGGTTTGACATGTTTCTCGTTAGTGAATCTTTGTAATTTCACCGATATCGGAACACTTTCACAAAAATGGGTTAAAAATGATACTTCTGGTCATTTGCAATCTTGTCACCATGGTCTTGATTATAGTTTGTTCTTCTAGCTGTTGTTTACTATTTTCCTCAGATTTATGTGGTCTTATGCCTGTCCTATTTAGTAATATCAACAGTTGCAGGGTGTTTGGCTAAATTTTTTAAAAACAGCCTACACTTTATAAATACCAAATCAAACTTTGTTAGCTAAAAAGCTAATAAGCATTCAGTAAGGGATGTCTGATAAACATAACATGGTGGGGAAGAAGTCTACCGTGACAGAAGATACAATCATCAAGCTTAAGAACAACCGGATGCCAAGCCAATTCAGATTCCAATGGAGTACCCGGTGTTAAATGAACTGATGTTGCAACTACTCCTTTTTGCCGCTGTCATAATACTTGGATAAATCAATCAGAATCCCATCGCTTTTCGTGTGAGTTACTGAGTTAAGAAAGCAAGATCAAGAGGGTTATCTGGTGCGACGCCATCTACGTTGTTCCACTGGTGGTCTACAACAATTAGAAACAAAGATCGAAATTCAGAAATCAAGAAGACAATAAAATTTTAAATTAAAATTTTAACTTGTTTGTTGGTTTGAGCAACATGGCTTTTGAAAAAGAATACTATGAATGTAACACATTTGAGCCTTAGATTTTCAAAACTTGCATAAATCCATAATTATGTAAGACATTGGCATGATCATCTAAGATATACATCCTACCTTAAAGATAAAGGACTCCTTGGAAAAAACTAAATCGAAATGGCTCTCTTGATTCAAGTAGCATCATCGTCACCACTTTGCATTACTAAATCCAAACATTGTACAATGGCCAATGTACCTGCAAAATGTAAGATATCAATTTAGTAACAATTATGTCAGTATCATAAAAATAAGCTTTACGATTTGCCTTAAAATTATGCCTAGTCAAGGACAGGTGCATGCATACACATGAATTAAGTAACAATTTCACTTACTTTTTGCTTGACATCTTCATGCATTTAAAAAATACACTATCGAAACTTGAAACTAATATGCATAAAGATTGAGTTTCTTCCTGCCCAGTTTGACAGTTTACCCAACCATGTGTCTTACACCTTACTTGTTACTCAAGTACGTAAAGTTGAATATAACATGGCAAAATTGTGGACACAATGAAAACATACACATATAAACCTTTCTTCATGAGTTTTATAAGGCAGTTTCCGTGCTCATCTTGTGCCAATGGAACAAAGTAATAAAGGCAAATTCACTTCTTGTGCCAGTTCTATTGCATATGCTTTTGGAATAGATGGGGTAAGATAAACGGAAGAGTGAGAAAATGAATTTTTTTAATCTTCTGGCAAAAGCAATATGAGAAAATGATGCCTAACCCTTACTTAAATACGGGAAAACCCTGGTTGTCTGGTTATCTTGAAAAAAGGGTGTCTCAGAATACCGCATAAAGCACCCAAGATCAATTGTCCTCTATTCTTTCATTGGTAGACAACTGTACAGAATGTTGTATGTTGTAGTCATGCAAGTTTGGCAAATGGGCTGGCTTGTATTCTCAACACAATGTGCAATTGCGTATATTGTTGCATTTTCATTTGAAACTTTGCCTCGTGGATGCTACATAGAAATTAGAGGTTCTTGGAGTAGCCTCCTGTATATCTGATAAGAGCTCTTCTATATTTTCGTTGAAATTAATTGGCTGAGATGATGACTGATTGCCACATATCAGGGTGGGAGCCGTACCAACATCCATAATAGTTTGGCGACTGTCATAGAATTCAGCATTCTCGTACCTTGACCCTAAAAATTAAGCATTTTAGCATTCAGTTGTACATATTTTCTATCAAGATTTCATGTTTTGAACCACAATAAAATAATCAGAACAAAACTACTGAGAAGGTTGAAAGAGTACTAAATGGAAAATTATAAGAATCGAACACCTAACCAGCTAAATTGTCTATCAGTTCACTTTTTGATAAACCATTAATATTTCTTTTGTTATTCCTGGTATAAAATGGGAAAAAGCGACTCCATTAACTTAAGTATTGCCTGATGTTTAGTCGGGATCTAAATGTTTGCAAGTCATGATCCCGCGACTCTATGCTTTCAAAACAAACAAATACTATTTCACAAAGGCAAACTGCAGATTGCAACTTTTTTGGCTGTCTCAAAATATGAATAAGAATGGAGACGTCTTTAATCAGATCGATCTCAATGGTGCGTTGATATTGAGAGTACCCAAACTAATAATTCAAAGCAGCATAAAACACCCCAAACAAAGAATACCCCAACATACAATGAATCTATATAAATCCTAGCATCCTGAACATAGTTTAAAATGCATGTCTCGGTAGCTTAGGTTTGAGCATTATTATTTAAAAAACAATTACCTGCTCTTCTCATCATGCTCGCCTCCATCATCCTGAATTTCCACCTAACCATTAATTACTTTTATACCTTTCACAACTTCTACTTCACTGGCGGTCACCACCCTTATCAGATTGAAGTTTGGGTTTTTCAACTTCCTTGTTCTGATCAATTCAAACACCAACAGTATCCACATCAAGTCATCAACCTGATTTTCAGCTTCCTTCACCTTTTCATCACCAACAGCCATGTAAATCGGTTTCTCTGGCCAACCTTCTTGCTTCATCTCTTTCACTTTCTATTATCAGAAAATTATTATATGCAAGGCATGATAAAACTTCCTTTACAAAAGAGAAATCAAAAGAAAAACGTAAATAATTACCTGTTTGGCCAGACCCGTGATCTCCTGTAAATCACCAGTTGCACCTGTAGTTACCTCAGTATCACCAAAGATCACTTCTTCAGCAGCCCGTCCAGTTAGTTTCCACCCTGCAACCATCATGGGATTCATGGCATTTTACTTTGTTGACTTGTGGCTGGTGAGCGATGAAACCAAACAAATAGTCATATAATTTTCTTAAGCAAATTTCGACATGTTTAACCGATTGAACATTTGACTCACTCACCTTTTAGCTAATCTACTTATCTGAATTGCATTTACAATTACAAATAATGTATGACCCAAATCAACCCAGTTATAAGTATCATATACTTGTCATAATTCATACCAGACACAAGCCTGCCAGGAAGAAGTGGTCTCTAGTCAATTGCATAGCCTTCATCCTTGTGACCAGTACGCCATTTCGACCGTCTCCAATATCTAGCATCCATTGTGAGAACAACCTGATGTCTGCAAGTGTGGTTGTGTCTAACGTCGTCTGTTGTTGACGCATATTCTGGTCAAGAACAAAAACTTTAAAGTGTGACCACAGATATGATTCAGAAACTGAGGATGCAATCACTGCCTTAAAAAGATTCATATGCCTAAAAGTTCATTGTAAGAACAATAAATGCAACTACTTACTCCGGTCTATATGCCAAGCAGGCTCCAACCGCCGAACAAAGGACGTTATTCAAGAGCACTTGTTTCCACATGTGGCAAATTGGGTGAATCTGTAACGGCTCAAAACAGGCTGACCTGGCCCATATTACTTTTTATCCAATTTTTGAACTTTATGAATAACCAACACCTTGAATGTAACTGAAAAAACTATATATTAAAACAGTAGTAATAAAAAGACTTCTGAGGTCCAATCCATATGATTTTGCAGTAAAAGAGGATGATCATACCATATTTGTGAAATTCTTCATGATGTCCATAGAACCAAGATAAGCATCACAGAAGATAACATTGGCATCACGGAGTTCTTTATTAAGCTTCTCAATAGCAAATTTCATTTCAAAATTGAATTCCATTATCATATTGTTTATCGTATTGACACATTCACCGTTATTGCTGTTATATTGACACAAATAGTAAGGTGCACAACCGATTGGATCCAATCCCATCATAACCACTCGCCTAACCTTTGCATTGTACAAATTCTGCGAAAAAGAAAATTTATATAATTAAACAAATCTGCCATATTAAAAAAACAAATTTTGTAAAACTGAGGCTGAATGATATTTGCAGCTTCAGTTGCCCTCGGCAGCATGTTGCCATCAACAGCAAGTCGTCATCGCCATCAAGCCGTTATCGCCAGAAAGCCGCATCAGCATCAATCTGCCATGATCAGTAAACGGTGATCTTAGTGCACAAAAGAAAGAGAAGTACATCTCTAGTAGAAACTGTAATTTTATAATTATTGATAACCATAAATAAGCCTCTTTTAGCAAGAGTAAAATCATTTGTATTAACTTTGTAGCTGTTTTAGAATCACCCGTTTGCATTCATATTTCCCAGCAAAACCATGGATGCTTGTCCTTAGAAGCTCACATCAACAACTAAAAAATAAAAACATTTAATCCTAAATAAGACAAACAAATATTATAAATTTTGTAAGCTTACTGTATGACCCACAAAAACTATGAATTTCTTACCCACATATATCGGCCACACTTATCAAAATTGGATTGAGTAGCCATTTATTACGAATAAAATCCAATAATAGTGTTTTTGCAGATATTATCATTTGTTAAATCACATCTTATCGTCTTTTGATTCATTATATATTTCCTCTTTTGGGAATTACTTCCTCTTGCATTAACTTCATCTAGTGGTTCACATTTACAATGACAGTAGCAGGGAAGTATTGATCAACAGCACCTTCACTAATATCTCTCACACTTCCACCAGCAACAATCTCGGCTCCTTTGTCCAGAGCGACATTTATGAGGCGCTGATGCCTTTCAGAATGGTCTTGTATGCAAATGGCACCCATATCATACTATCCAGATTGAGGAGGACCCTATATGATAAACTAATCGTTTAAAAACTTAAAAAATAATATGTCAAAATAAACAATAAAATATTAGCATAGTACTTACAGCCGTAATGGATTTAACAATCTCCACTACTGCAGCTACAAAAGTGGGGTATACTTCCTTGTGAACATAAAATCTTTCAGCACCAGCACAATTTTGTTCACTTGATTGCAGAGTTGCCCTAAAAGCGACTTGCGCAACCTGTATTCAGATGTAACAAACTATTGAACAATTGATGCCACTAACAAATTAACCTAGGGTCAAACATACTTACATGAGGCACGTCTACATCTTCACACACGATAAATGGATCTTTTCCACCAAGCTCAAGGGTCACTGGTATCAACGTGTCACCAGCATTTCTCATTATCTATGACCTGTAAAAAAAACCATAAAACGTGATGCAAATAACGTGGTGAATAATCAAATCATTATCATCTTGAATAACGTGATTGCAATCCAAATTGAGAAAAATGCTACATATAACTTGCGATATAACTACAATGATTACCTTGCAGCTTGGTATTCAGCAAGAGCGGCTGGTGTTGAAACTATGATCATAGAGAAAATGGTTTGTTACCTTTGGTAGATAAGTGATGACGGCAAAATTGAAATCTCATAGAATGGATTTGTTTTAGCGTTGAATAAGGGTACGTAGAATGGTACGTGATGAGTTGGGCCAGATTAAAGTTATAATTAGTTAGGAGTAATAATTAATTGCATAACCTTTATAGACTTGGACTTGCACCATATATTCAGAAAAACCATGTTGGTTCAGTGGTTAAGATACGTGTTCTTCTTTCAAAAAACCATGGTTCAAGCCATGTAAATGACATTTTTAACAATTTTATTTAGATTTTCGAAATTAATTAAAAAAATGCAAAAAATTAAAAAATTGCTTACATGGCCACAGTGATGGCTGATAATGAATTACATGGCAATGACTGGGCAATGAGGTGGCATTATACGTGTAACGCCTCCTGTTATATATAATATAGTTTAATTAAAAAATAAATTACATAGTTGTCTTCTGATGACATGGCACGATGACATGGCACAAAATGATTATTTGGCAATGACTGGGCAATACGCGTGTAATGCCTCCTGTTATATATAATATAGAGATATATATATATATATATATATATATATATATATAACAACACACTTACTTAATCTTCATAAGAAAGACCTAAAAGCCACAGCATAAGGAAGAAACTAGTAAAAATACTTTTCTTATCCCATGCAGACGATGAGGAGCGCTGGAAACCCGCTATCATGATAAGGCTCAACCATCATCTCCGTGATCCTCGAAACCAACACATTAAAACTCTCGCTCATACTCTCTATGATCCACGAAGCCACCACATTACAACCGACCAAAGCAAGGCAAACAAAATGAAAAAGACAATTATTTTTGTCATGTTTAGCTTAATAGAGATGAAGGTAAAGGATGTGAGAATGAAATGAGTGTCAATCTTTTATAGGGTAAGTAGTTTGAATTGGGTATTATTGGGCCTCAGATGGTTTGTATATGCGAATTAAACATTAGTAGACCGTCACATGGACCAAGCTTGTTATAATGGGTTGTTGGGCCTTAAATGGGTCTGATGCTATGATCGATGATCTAAAGCCTCGCTCATAAAACTTTTTTATACTAATTCAAATAGTATAGCTTTTGAAAAAGTAAATGTGGAATTATTATGCATTTTTATTCGTATCGTATTTTTTTGTCTGTAAACAAAAAAGTATTCAATGAATAGAACTTATTTTTATTGTTTTTTCTAAAACAGCTAATATTACGCTTTTCAAATAAGAATATAATATCAAATGTCCAAACTTGTATATTATTAATAACAAGAAGTATGATTTCGGACGTCCGAAATTATAACAATCAAACCAAAGCAAAGGCATGCATGCCCACAATTAGATTCACCAACCACATATCGTAATTTATTTATAAACAACACTTGTATTTATGATTCCGGACGTCCGAAATTGTTTAACCGCATGCGGTATGTACGTTATAGTCTAAGTGACTTTTATTATTTTTGTAACGTATGCGACTCTTTTTCAATGATTTTATAGATCGAGTATGGACCTAACAAAATGTGCATATATATTGCTTCCTTTTAGCTAAACTCCAAGTTTAATGACCACTTTAGTTTGGTCAAGTTTTTATCTCTAATACACGATCAATTGATCATGTCTTGCAAATTAGCACATGCAAACATGTTAACGATAGATCAATACCTCACGAGGCTTGACATCACTTTTAGTCAAATCCTTTAAAACATGCATACTATAAGATTTTGGTAAAACTATTGATACCCGATTCTACCATGTAGATGAAACAACCATGTCCTTACAAATAGGCAAAGTCAAATTATCAAGGCCATCATGCACCCATATTCACTACTTACATGCCACTTTGTAGACATCTTTTATTCACTTATTCGGACCTTTTAACATGAGCTTGTTACAACAAACTCACCAACCCGTATAATCTACAAAGTATCAACAAGTAAAAGAGCTTCAATGCACCAACAACTCAACGACGATATCATCTGTTTTCAAATGTTCCTCCTGCCGCCCAGCTCAAAAATGGTTTCAGACTCATTCTTCTTGTAATATATTTTGCACGACGCCAGTGCTGTGAGAATTACGGCGAAACCTGCTAATGCCGCTGTAAGAATTGTGCCCATTCCTAAGTTTTTGTCATTTTCTTCAATGACGATCTTTAACGGTACTGCAACATCTGGAGGCGGTACCCCCGTTGTTGAACGGACAGCAAGCAGTACTGAAGCAGCAAGCAGCAAGCTCACCCTATTTGGACTGTTTTGTAAGACAATTGAGTTTGTTCAGTATATTCTAAAGTAGTTGTGCAATATCTGGTATTTATAAGTTGTAGGTCAAAAATCTCTTTTTTTTACCCATTTTAAAAACTGTCAGTCAAAAGAAGTGTCCAAACAAGGTCTAGTTTTTGATTTTTCATTTGTTCATTTTAAGTCCTTATAAGCTAAAACTTGGTATAACTATTATTTGGTTGCTATTCTAGTTGATTCACATTTTTGTGAATTTTTATTTTAGCTTTTGATAGCTTTTTATAAGATCAAACTCACCATATTTGGACTGTTTTGTATGTTTGCTTGGTTGATTGTTCCCTTGTTGCTTAATTTTTGTTGCTTATTTAATATGTATCATCATGTAATTAATGAACCACTTATGTGTATTAAAATTTATTTTATTAATAACAAGAAGTATTATTTCAGGCGCTCGAAATTATACCAATAAAACCAAATCAAAGGCATGCATGCCAAAAGATTCACGAGCTACATCGTCGTAATTTATTTATTAGCAACACTTTTAATAAAAAGTAATTACAGTTTATTTACTATAACTTAACAACAATCGTACTTAATATTAATAAGATATGAGGAGGAAACTAATGAAAAAACTGAATATGTAACTACTATATTATTGTTATGCATTGATTTCTTTTGCTTACGATCAATGACAATAGAACATATGGCAATAGAACATATAGGATAACTTCATTTGATGAGGCTAAAAACTTGTGATCTAAAGAATTGATTTAGGCTTGTCAATATTACTGTCGGTTAATAAAATGGCAATTCTAATCATACATGATTTATAATTTTGTTCAATCATAGTAGAATAAAATGATAATTCTAATCAGACATGATAAACATAATGTTGGCTGTTATATTTTTGTATCTTTGAAGTTTGAATTGAACAAAAACTCGTGTGAAACAGTTGGGAGAAGTTAAAGGCGACAAACGTAATTTAAAACAAAAGAATAATCTTTATAATCGTGAATATCAACATAATTATATCTCTATAACAATCAATTTATAACCAAATGCATTCCAACGTAACTAGAATAACCAAATGCATGTATCCTAACAACCAGATTCATTCATTGCTGCATCCATAACACAGTCATTATAAACATTAAACCACATTAATAAAAGTTTATTACATTTTATTTATTTATAATATAGTTTAACAACACACGTATTTATTATTACATTTTGGGAGAGAGGATCAGTTAGTTAGAGATTTTTTAGGGGTAGATATGTTTTTGCTCTGATACCATATTAAATTGATCAAATCACCCTTAATTACATTTATCAAGCAAAGTGAATATATAGATATAAAAGATGCTACTAGAAGTAGGCTATGCCTTATACATACAAACAAGCCCATATGACTAAGTAATATCCAACTAATAATATAAAACTAATGTTTATAACATAACATGAGTAAACTAGTAGAAAGCCATTATTTTACTTCCTGCGCATGAACATTTCATTTTTTGTTGTTGATAATAATCAATACGTACAACCACACGATGCCAAACATGTACAACTTGTTCATCCATGTGAGCGGGGGGATTGAAGCCATTACGTACCAAAGCGCGACAACAAAGCAAAGAAGAGCAACGGGTAAAAACTTTTGCATGGTTAACGATTAAACTCAACATTTCGACGTGAAAATTAAAGTTTAATGTTAACATACATATTGTATGTGACAATGGTCTGGGGATATATAACGTTAAGGCTCATGAAAAAAATTTCTTTTTTCATATATTCCCTTTGGTACAAGGCACCTTATATAGTCCTCTCAATAGAAATGAAAATTGATAAATGAAGGAATCAATTGTTCCACAATGTTACACAGTTACAAAATGTTATAGTAAGTTTTTTATGTTAAACTTGTAAACCGTATTTGCATTCTAATAAGTTGCTTACTTATCGTCTGGGAGTTGAGAAGAAGTGGATCTAGTATTTATGCGTGTTTTTTTGTATCCTAAGTTATGTTATGTTTCCTATCAAAGGCTTCAAAATGCTAGGAAGAAAGTTTGCAATCGGTCGAATAACTTCATTTCGTTCAATAGGACAGGTTTTGCATACTAGACGTTTGGATCGATATAATCTGAGATGCTATGGTCTTCTAATGTGAATTAATTATCAACTATAGAAGTGAGACATCTGGATAGAAAAACCGATTTTAAGTATATATGTTCTCAACTAACAATCCGCTACTACGGCCTTTGCAAGTAATTAAGATGTACATCGATGATCTTTTATGTTACAACTAATGATCTACTTAGAGAGGATGGAAAACCGACTCTAGTTTGCAGACATTCGAATTCTTTTGTGTCATGTTAGTTTGCAGACATTCGAATTCGTTTTGCCATATGATTCTTTATTCTTTCAACTAACGAAAATGGCGGATATCACCAGCAATATCATAGAATATCAATGGAAAATCATCATTTTAGTCTATTGAAATTTTGTAGAATAAATTGCTACACACAACCATAGTCCTAAAAGCAATGTTGCAAAAATCGGTCAACTCGGCCTTGTAATTGGCGATTACAAGGTGCACGGCCTTTCACCTTGTTGATTTACAAGGTAATCGGCCTTGTAATCGGCGATTACAAGGTAAATGGCCTTGTAATTGGTTATTAATTGCTACAAGGCCTTCAACCGCCTCACTACCGACTCACGATTATTGCAACATTGCCTAAAAGTAATGCACGAGACGCCGTACAATAAGAACTTGCCTTGAATTCATATGTGCTTTTTTGAGTCCATGTTATGTAATTACAATGATTATCTTCTTTTTTATTCTTTTTTTTATTTTTTTTAAATCAAGATTAAATCGAGTTGGTAGTCAATGTTCTTCCATCTCGTTTGATGGGAGTACGTTGATAGAAGGCGACGTTGATGAGATGAGCTTCAAGCGCAAGTATCTTGTTCATCAGAAAAGTTTAAGGTTAAATCTTAAATAAAAGTTATGTTACTTCAACCGCAAGGTGCCAACTTCTTCATGAGGTTTAATTGGTCATTAAGTCTTTGAGATTAATATGGGCCCTATTATTAGTTAACTACGGGCTTAACACTTATGTTAGAATAGCTTATTGACCCATGGAATCCACGGAATTTTAGAGGGGTTTTGCATAAAAAAAATAAGCACGTGAATAAAGTAAAAAAGAACAACAAACGTAAACGCTATAAAATTTTCTTGTAATGGAATAATAAGTTATAAGTGAATGATAGTATAAAATACAATGCTTGTAAATATCTGTGTAATAAACGTTCATTACCTCTTGATCTTCAATAAGAAAAATGCAATAAATCATGTAATAGTTTAAAAAGTATGAAGAGTTTGGGATTTATAATAAGTGTAAATAAGAAAAATGCCATAAAACATGTAATAGTTTTTGATAGGTTACCATCCGCATCTGAAACAACAACCTTCAAACCTTTTTTACTTTTAACACGTGAAAGAGTCACATATAGCTGTCCATGTGTGAAAACAGGACGTGGCAGATATAATGCTACTTTTGAAAGCGATTGCCCTTGGTTCTTGTTTATTGTCATGGTGAATGACACCGAAATCCACAAACATACCATACTCACACTCCTAGATCTTCACGACACCTCCTCTATCATAGTGTAAGCTGGGCACAGACTCGTAGACCGATCTTTAAAGCTACTCTTCTACTAATGGGACTTTCATATAGATGTACATTTGTCTATTATTCATCTTCATGATTCAATTCTAGATTATGGCTTGACAAAGTTTGCATTTGAAAATTTTCAAAATGTTACAGACAGTTTAATAATTGGTCATGCAATGCTTGTGAGAAATAGAGTAGCAACGTACTTTTATTCTCATCGATTGATATGACATACTTATGTTCAATCATATAAATTTTCACCTAAAATATATGTTCTCTCTTTTCAACTATGGGCTATTTAAGCTAAAGGTTTATAAACGAAAAATGTTTGCATATGAGATCAAGCGTCCAATAGAGTAATAATCATAAATTCATAGTTTCAACTCTCAAAAATCTCCTTACTTGATAGTTGAGACCATCTTAAAGGTTAATAGTCGTAAATAGTATGCACGTAAATGCTACTATCAAACACCCCGTATCATGAGACAAATTAAAAAGACAAAAGAAATAATGAGGCACTAATACATTTAATACAATAGTTTAATAGATCAAATTAAAAAGTTTTTAATCTTCACAAAAATACTCATATGTATCCTCACATGAACAAACATAGTCAAGGAACATTTCTTTGCCTGAATATCTCTTTAGCATTGCTTACTTTTAGCCACCTTCATTGAAACCCATTTAGGGAGCATCACCTTTTATGAGGTTAGCCTACACTGATCAAGTTACCTCAAAAAANAAAAAAAGGTATACCATTAATTTACTATCCAAAAATAGGGACAACAAACCATCAATTTTCAGTCTTGAGAAGCACAACTATTTCAGAAACCTCGAGTGATGCTTCCCCTCAAAGAGCGATGTTGCACACAAAATACTTCTTATTTTTTTATTTTTTATTTTATTTTTTTTGTAATCAGTGTAAATACCCATACAACTTATTCTTGAAAATGTTAAAAAAAATGGCACAATTGTTTTACAAATGTAAGCCCATTAGATACCCATTTATCCTATGTTGGAGCACGCAACGTGTAGGACCTTAAAAGTATCAAAAAACACATCTCTAAGGTCTGCAATACCATGACTTGACCAGGGCTCGTTACTCAAGTTTTATTCAAATGGTATTCCCATAAAAGATGGTCTTTATGCAAATGGTCAAGTTTTATTGTAGACTTCACCATAGAAAAATAGAAAAACACGTCTTTGAAGTCTGCAATACCATGACTTGACCCCAAGCTCGTTAGTCAACTCACCGCGGGCTCGTTAGTCAAGTTTTATGCAAATAGAAAAATAGCACAAGTCGCAAGGGACAATAAAATACCATTTGCATACCGGCACAAGCTAATTCTCTGAAGTCGTTACTATTTAGAAAAATACCATCGACTCACCCAGCTGTTCCTATATGTCTATATATACCAACACACTGCAAAGATGCCAACTTGGAAAAAAATGTATGTAAGATGACCTTATTTCATCACCAAACAGTTTTGGCCCATTGCCTAATCTGCTGATGCGTGGGTTTTGCAACCTTTGCACTTTGGTTTTACCTCTCGAGGGATCTTGAGAAGCTTACAACCCCCACCAGGCAGTGTACCTGACCGATGTAGTATAGTGTAGTGGCAAGTACCGGGGGATTGATCGTTCTCTCGAGGAATAGTGTCGTTAGGCTTGAAAAGCTACTCTAATTAGGTCTAAGGGTTAAGAGATGATTCTTTTTGTATTTTTATGTTTTATGGAAAACAAGTAAAAATCTCGGGTTTTGAAAGAGTGGGCGGAATTAGTTGCTAGTCAACTAACCCAAATGACTACTTATGCAATGAAAATAAAATAACAAGAAAAGTAAATTGGTTGTGAAACTTATATGAGAGAAAAATGTGTTTACTTAGATTTCCTTACTCCCTAGCTATCTTTCACAGGTTAATTGGTTTGTTGTAATTGTGTGGATGATGGGTTGTATTCCTTTAAACCATTCGTAGGGCCGTGTACGATCTTCTCTAACTCTATAAGCTCCTACTTCACTCCTATGTCGAGCCGATTAAAAGCTCCTAACATGGGATCACTAGAATTCGATTATGCATTAAATACAACCATATAATCGTAGTACACATCCGATTCATGTTTCTTAAGACGTTCAAGCAAGTTATCGTATAGGAGGTTAGCCAGTTTTCTTAAGCCTAACATCGACTTCACCCACCCACAACAATCACAAACAAACCAACAACATGTAATCAATAGCTAGGTTTCATTAGATCCAAGCAAACACAATAAAGACCTAGCCTAGCATGTTAATTGAAAGACAAGCGTAAGATACATAATCAAAAAACACATAGACATATTGATTGATTTGGAAG
>LBNU01035511.1:30500-92598 GCA_014162995.1 Artemisia annua
GATTCATGTTTCTTAAGACGTTCAAGCAAGTTATCGTATAGGAGGTTAGCCAGTTTTCTTAAGCCTAACATCGACTTCACCCACCCACAACAATCACAAACAAACCAACAACATGTAATCAATAGCTAGGTTTCATTAGATCCAAGCAAACACAATAAAGACCTAGCCTAGCATGTTAATTGAAAGACAAGCGTAAGATACATAATCAAAAAACACATAGACATATTGATTGATTTGGAAGAAGATTTATCTTCAATTAAGCATCCAAGTTTCAAGGGTGAAAAACCCTTAAAAATACAGTAAAACACGAGCTAGGGTTTTTCCCAAAAGTTGCACACTAATGAATGAAAATTAGACGAATATATATAGAATTTACAATCTGACGGCGTCACCTTATAGGGTGTGACGCCGTCACCTCGCCACCAAAATACTCCTCGGATTACTCAGATCCAACTATGACGTCGTCCCCCTTTAAAGTTTCTGGGCCGTCTCCCTTTGTGCTAAAACGTGACGACCTACAACCATTTACACGTGACGCCGTCACGTGTAATTTCTCCAAAATCTTTCTGGGGCGTCTAGTGCAAAAATAATCCACCTTGTTGTCAAAGAGTGACGCCGTCACCTGGCATAGTGTGACGCCGTCAGGTACAATTTCCAGCATATTTTGAGACTTTGTCGTTTTCTTCACTTTTATGCTTCAAAAACGTCCAAAATGCTTCATTTTCCAGATTTCCTCTTGAAAGTACCTAAAATGACAAAAGAAACGATTTAAGGCAATATTTGATCAAATAATTACGGATTAGGGCTTAAATGACCCCCTAAAAGCGTAACACTTTTCGCCTCATCATCTGCCAAATACGCCCATCTTTCCATCTCAACCTATCGGTGACATGAGGATACTCACAAATAAGTAAAAAAAGATGATGATCATGGTCTTTTTGCATAACTATAACTTAATAGAGGTTATCTTAAGTTCGAGGATACCACAAATCAACAAAACTTGAAAAACAAAATAGTCAAACTGGTTATTTTAGTGTAACAAAAGTATAAAGAATTGACATGCCACATCAATTGTCCACCTCAGCTCTGATTTCCTTCTAGAGATTTCCTTGTACTCCTCAAAAGCACCTTTGAATTCCACAACAACACCATTATGCACTTCCCATATTGACTCTTCTCTTCATCTTAAAATAACATGTTTATTTTTTTTAATAAACACATAAGTAGTATGTAATAAGAATTATTCTACTCGAGCACTAAAAACTACTTATTTAGATTAGCATTTAATCAGCCGTCTCTTACACACTCGTAATTCTCAATATATTAGACCCAATAAGCTCACAAACAGTGTTAATAACCAATCCCAGTTCCCAAACGCCCCTTACTCATATAAACAACAAAATCCACTCACTTTACTAAGGCTGATTCAAATAGCAAACAAATAAATTTGGCACTCGAACAATACAATAAGAGTTCACCACAACTATCAAGTTAATCACCTTCGAGGTCTCCTTGCTCCTGCTTATTTTGATATAACGTTTATGCAAATGGCTTAGTAAAATGCAACATACATTATTGTGCAAATGGTCTAGTATAGTGCAACATACATTATCACCCGCGCCTTACCTTCCAAACTCACCTTAACAAATACAGGCCACTGAAACAAAACTCAGTGGATTTCTAGCATAAGCGTAGGTAAAAACTTACTCGTTGTGTAAAGACAGCTTGCAAATGAAAAATCTGCAGATGAAAAATCAGTAGGTGACCTTTGAGCCCTTTCAGTGGATTTCCAGCTTAAGCTACCCTGCAGATTTTCCATATACTACGTCGATTAAGTATAGAACCACAAAAGAGGTAGAATATATAAAAAAATAAACAGAAGATAGACAACCCATGTTCTTTCAGTTTTTAAGAAGTACAATGAATTAAGAGCCAAAATTCTTGCCTGGATACACAGACAGAAGATACAGTAACACTACTAGAATATTCCGAAATTAGCAATCACATGATCACTACGTTACTTCCAGATTTTATAGAAGCAAATCCTAACTTTTTTATTACCGGAATTCCGGGAAAAACAATATCACATGGTGAGAAACTGAATAACTAATAAGTAACTACTTACCTGCTTCTCTACTAATGATGTGGCAAGCTGCCGGATCTGGTCCTCTTCTTGGTCTGCCAAGAATTTTGCCTTAACTGCAGTAGCGGAGATGGCAGAAATAGCTACACGCGTCAATTTATGCATAATCGGGTCCTCTTTAGTGTCTCTGTTGACATTATTACACTGTTTTGCTCACGCCACTCCTATATCATTGAACATAAAGAATGAGATAATATAATCATTGTTATAAGTATCAAGGTAACTATTCAAAAATCAGACACTCTGGTGTGGTAAAGAACATAATAACACTATAGTCTAATGAGTATGATCATTCAAAATTACAAAAGTTAGTCAAAACCTCAACCACCTAGACAAAAAGTATCACAATCTGATAGGATGATGAGTTGATTTTAGTTAAAGTTTTGCAATGGAAGATGTGGCTCTTACCTGTGATTACTTGTAGTTCAGCTGGTATTTCATGTAGGTCAGGATCTTCACGGCTATTGAATATCTTCACAGCTAATGCCTGCGACTTCATCGCCGATACGAGTGAAGAACGTGAACTGTGCAGTTGCTGAGGTATCCGTTATGAAGGCCTTAGAGTTGTATCTGTATTTTTCGATTATATGCGTTCGACAGTGTAAATAAAAAAAGTCAGAAGATAATGTGGTGACAAATGACCTGTGNCAGTGGATTTCCAGCTTAAGCTACCCTGCAGATTTTCCATATACTACATCGATTAAGTATAGAACCACAAAAGAGGTAGAATATATAAAAAAATAAGCAGAAGATAGACAACCCATGTTCTTTCAGTTTTTAAGACGTACGATGAATTAAGAGCCAAAATCCTTGCCTGGATACACAGACAGAAGATACAATAGCGCTACTAAAATATTCCGAAATTAGCAATCACATGATCACTACGTTACTTCCAGATTTTATAGAAGCAAATCCTAACTTTTTTATTACCGGAATTCCGGGAAAAACAATACCACGTGGTGAGAAACTGAATAACTAATAAGTAACTAATTACCTGCTTCTCTACTAATGATGTGGCAAACTGCCGGATCTGGTCCTCTTCTTGGTCTGCCAAGAATTTTGCCTTAACTGCAGTAGCGGAGATGGCAGAAATAGCTACACGCGTCAATTTATGCATAATCGGGTTCTCTTTAGTGTCTCCTATATCATTGAACATAAAGAATGAGATAATATAATCATTGTTATAAGTATCAAGGTAATTATTCAAAAAATCAGACACTCTGGTGTGGTAAAGAACATAATAACACTATAGTCTAATGACTATGATCATTCAAAATTACAAAAGTTAGTCAAAACCTCAACCACCTAGACAAAAAGTATCACAATCTGATAGGATGATGAGTTGATTTTAGTTAAAGTTTTGCAATGGAAGATGTGGCTCTTACCTGTGATTACTTGTAGTTCAGCTGGTATTTCATGTAGGTCAGGATCTTCACGGCTATTGAATATCTTCACAGCTAATGCCTGCGACTTCATCGCCGATACGAGTGAAGAACGTGAACTGTGCAGTTGCTGAGGTATCCGTTATGAAGGCCTTAGAGTTGTATCTGTATTTTTCGATTATATGCGTTCGACAGTGTAAATAAAAAAAGTCAGAAGATAATGTGGTGACAAATGACCTGTGAGTAGGATTTGGTTTGTCGTCTCATACTTTTCTTGTGCACTTCAATATCTAGTTGGGCGTACCTTACTCCACTCCTAAGGATATTTCATGCTTTTTTGTGTGTGTCCAATGTAGTACTTTTAAATAGGTATTGTTATCAATTGCCAGCTTGTTCAAGAGCCTGAGAAAACGACAGAGATAATTGTCAAGCTGTAGTAATGACTGGACAAAGAGGCATCATTCAAAAGGATGGGGTGGTCTTAGTAACTGTAAGTATATGGTTTCTTTATTTCTCATATGGTTGCATTTTTTACCATTTATATTCTTAGTAGATTCCCATCTTGTTGCTCACAAAAAGGCAAAAGCTTAAATTGATATACTCTAATTAATCAAGCTCAATGACTCGTCTTCCAGCTTAAAAGCACATACTCCTACTTATTTATTTCAGATTTCCTGAACATCAGGCCCACCAACCACCGAAGCGGCAGAGACATGACCTTGGTAGCTATGTACCCATGGGACCTTCTGCTGCGTTGCATTATTTTTAAACATAAAAATTAAAACTAATAATGAAAGATCAAGGATAACATATCAAAAGGTTTTAGTCTAGCCTGTTCCCGGATGAGATATTCAANACCCGGTCCACCCATGTCTCTGTTACCTGTGTAGGAACACCAACAGGTCTAAAGTACAGCAGACATTCAGAAGGAAGCCCGTCCTGCTCAGCGGCTTTACTGAGATTATTACATACTTACCTACTGAAATCATTCCACTTGGCAGCCACGCATGTCACGCCTTGTGTCTTGTGAGTGATCCTAGTAGCACTTGGCAGTAATATCATTAGCCCCGCGAGCAGGCTTACAGAAACAAACTACAATTCAATAAGCATAATCGTCGATGATTTTATTCCTTACGAATGACCAATTTAAGTTATATCAAGCTGATCCGTTACATGAATTAGGGAGTGTTAAGTTTGAGATATATTATCTAAACTGCTTATGTGCCTAAAAAATAATAAGGAATCGCAGACACCTTATTACTCGTTTAGACCCGTTACCCAACCCGCCAATTTGATAGGAATACAACTTCAATTACTAAAAACATTTTAATTTCATTTTAGTTGTCACTTTATGAAAGCCTGTAAAAGCAAAAAATTAAGTATATATTAACTCTTTGAAATCAAAATCCAGGACAGTAGAAAAAAATGGTATGCATGGCAATTAATTTATTTGATGAATTGAAAGAGATATTGAATAGATATTGTAGCGTGTATTTTTGGATGATTTTTTTGAATGCGTTAAAGTAATGGTGGAATTGAAACTGATATTGAAAAGATTTACAGTAATGCTTAACAAAATTAGAGATTGTTGTAGGCAACCAATAGGAGGAGCAAATTAAATGCATGGTGTGTTTCATTGTGGTAATGATACGGGAGCCAAATTTACCATTTGTCTCCATATATAGTATCTTACGTTAGGTATCTATTTTCGTACACGATTTTATCTACATTTAGTATAGTAAGTTATTCTAGGGTGTTATATGCTTATTTTTTTTTAACTAAACTTAAGTATTAATTAAGTTTTTATTTTATATATTACGGTTTAGATTGCAGACTTGCAGGATCTTAAGTATTCAACTCAACTATTTTTAAGTTATAAGGTTTTTTCTTCTTTACTTTAACTTTGTTTTCGTGTGTGTTTGATAAATTGTTGATATTNGCCCGGCCCACCCATGTCTCTGTTACCTGTGTAGGAACACCAACAGGTCTAAAGTACAGCAGACATTCAGAAGGAAGCCCGTCCTGCTCAGCGGCTTTACTGAAATTATTACATACTTACCTACTGAAATCATTCCACTTGGCAGCCACGCATGTCACACCTTGTGCCTTGTGAGTGATCCTAGTAGCACTTGGCAGTAATATCATTAGCCCCGTGAGCAGGCTTACAGAAACAAACTACAATTCAATAAGCATAATCGTCGATGATTTTATTCCTTACGAATGACCAATTTAAGTTATATCAAGCTGATCCGTTACATGAATTAGGGAGTGTTAAGTTTGAGATATATTATCTAAACTGCTTATGTGCCTAAAAAATAATAAGGAATCGCAGACACCTTATTACTCGTTTAGACCCGTTACCCAACCCGCCAATTTGATAGGAATACAAATTCAGTTACTAAAAACATTTTAATTTCATTTTAGTTGTCACTTTATGAAAGCCTGTAAAAGCAAAAAATTAAGTATATATTAACTCTTTGAAATCAAAATCCAGGACAGTAGAAAAAAATGGTATGCATGGCAATTGATTTATTTGATGAATTGAAAGAGATATTGAAAAGATTTACAGTAATGCTTAACAAAATTAGAGATTGTTGTAGGCAACCAATAGGAGGAGCAAATTAAATGCATGGTGTGTTTCATTGTGGTAATGATACGGGAGCCAAATTTACCATTTGTCTCCATAAATAGTATCTTACATTAGGTATCTATTTTCGTACACGATTTTATCTACATTTAGTATAGTAAGTTATTCTAGGGTGTTATATGCTTATTTTTTTTTTAAAACTAAACTTAAGTATTAATTAAGTTTTTATTTTATATATTACGGTTTAGATTGCAGACTTGCAGGATCTTAAGTATTCAACTCAACTATTTTTAAGTTATAAGGTTTTTTCTTCTTTACTTTAACTTTGTTTTCGTGTGTGTTTGATAAATTGTTGATATTGTTTAGTATAAAGTTTGTCTGCCTAAAATATCCTTCAGTTATGTAATAATGCGCGTCTTATATTAATTACTGTTTAATCTAATTGTCCATGATTTTAGGGTTTGGAGATACAGTTGTGTAAGTTGTGTGTTTGTTTTAAATTTGATTTTAAATAAATTATTAAAATAGTTAACTATGAAGTTATTAAAATAGCTAGCAGTAATGCAGTATTTGTGTTTTGTTAATGCGTGCACTCAGTAGCGTAGTTGTTGTTTTATTTGTTAACGCTTTTGGTAGCATAGTTGTATCCATAGTTATAAATGACCTTAAAAGCTAAATCCTTCTTTAAGAGCGTTTAAACAATATCTATATGCTAAAAACTCACGGCCAAACAATATCTATATCAGTTCTGATAAAATTGTGTTAGTTTTGATATTTTCAGTTGTGAGGAAGTCAAGATGATGCCTAGACCACCTCCGCATAACGATTTCTCTCTTAAAGAGATGAAACCGCATCTTGGAAGTAGAAAAATGACGGGTGATAAGCGGAGCACATATGACCTTGTGGAACCAATGCAGTATTTGTATGTTCGTGTAGTAAGAGCTAGGGACTTACCTTGTAAGGACGCTACGGGTAGCTGTGACCCGTACGCTGAGGTGAGGCTAGGGAATTATAAGGCAACGATGAGGCATTTTGAGAATAACTCGTATCCTGAGTGGAACCAAGTGTGTGCTTACTCAAGAGATAGTATTCAGGCGACTATGTTGGAAGTTAGTGTTAAGGATAAGGATATGATCCAGGATGATTTTTTGGGTCGGGTTCTGTTTGATATTACCGACGTGCTGAAACGAGTACCACCGGATAGTCCTTTGGCGCCACAGTGGTATCGGTTGGAAGATAGGAATGGGAATAAGTTGAGATGTGAGTTGATGTTGGCGGTTTGGTGGGGTACACAAGCGGATGAAGCGTTTCCTGATGCATGGCATTCTGATGCTGCTGCTGTTAGTGGGCGTTCGAAAGTGTATGTTTCACCGAAACTTTGGTATTTAAGAGTTAACGTGATTGAAGCACGGGATTTGATACCGAATGATAGGACTAGGTTCCCTGAGGTTCTTGTGAAGGCGGTTCTTGGACATCAGGCGTTGCGGACTAAGATATCTATGAGTAAGTCGACGAATCCTATGTGGAATGAGGATTTGATGTTTGTTGCTGCGGAACCATTTGATGAACATTTAATATTGAGTGTGGAAGATAGGGTTGCACCTGATAAGGTCGAGGTTCTAGGAATATGTGCTATTCCATTGCAGTATGTGGATCTCAGGTTAGATCATCACGCTATAAAAACGAGGTGGTTTGATTTGGAAAAGCATGTTATGATTGACGGGGTGAAGCAGGAAGTAAAGCTTGCTAGTAAGATTCATATGAGGGTTTGCTTGGAAGGTGGTTATCATGTTGATCATGAGTCTCCTGACTACAGTAGCGATCATAGGCCGACGGCTAAGGAGTTATGGAAGAATAGTGTTGGGGTTCTTGAGGTCGGAATCTTGAGTGCTCATGGGTTATCCCCAATGAAGAAAAAAGATGGACGAGAAACAACGGATGCATATTGTGTAGCGAAGTACGGAGCAAAGTGGGCCAGAACTAGAACGATAATCGACAGTTTAATGCCTAAATGGAACGAGCAGTATACTTGGGAAGTTTTTGACCCGTGCACAGTGATAACTATTGGTGTGTTTGATAACTGCCTTCTGCAAGGGGAAAGGGATTCAAGGATCGGGAAGATCAGAATTCGTCTTTCAACACTTGAAACTAACCGTGTTTACTCCCATTCATACCCTCTCTTAGTTTTGCATCCATCTGGTGTGAAAAAGATGGGTGAGGTTCATTTAGGAGTGAGGTTTACATGCTCGTCTTTACTTAACATGATGGGGATGTACTCACAACCTTTGTTGCCCAAAATGCACTATATTCATCCGTTAACTGTTGCCCAACTAGATAGCATGAGGAACCACGCTACTCAGATTGTGTCCATGAGGCTTAGTCAGGCTGAACCACCTTTGAGAAAAGAGGTTGTGGAATTTATGCTTGATAAGGGATCTCATGTGTGGAGTATCCGAAGAAGTAAAGCTAATTTCTACAGAATCATGGGCGCTTTGGGTGGTTTGATCACAGTAGGTAAATGGTTTGATGAGATATGTAACTGGAAGAATCCCTGGACAACCGTGCTCATCCATATCTTATTCGTGATACTGGTCATTTATCCCCAGATGATTCTGCCACTTATTTTCCTACGTCTCTTTTGTGATGGATCATTGTGCTACATATGGAGACCAAAGAACCCACCCCATATGGATACTCGTATCTCCTTTGCAGATAACGCACTCCCTGACGAACTTGATGAAGAATTCGACACATTTCCAACTTCTCGTCCTGCTGATATCATTAGGATGAGATATGATCGTTTAAGGAGTATTTCTGGTAGGATTCAGACTGTTCTTGGCGATTTAGCAACATGGTGTGAGAGACTTCAATCTTTACTCAGTTGGAGAGACCCCCGAGCTACAGGGCTGTTTGTGAATTTCTGTTTGATTGCGGCTATTATTCTGTTTGTCACACCTCTTAAGTTGTGGTATTTCTGACTGGCTTGTATGTGTTAAGACACCCGAGGTGGCGCAGCAAGCTTCCTTCTGTTCCGCTCAATTTCTTTAGAAGATTGCCATCAAGGACTGACTGCATGCTTTGAGAAAGCCTATGCAACTTTCGATCAGCGTCATTCATCAAAACGATCATCAAAATGTTTCTTCAATTAGGAGATAATTCAATTTATGCTATATTGGTTTCTTAATGACCATCTTAATTATTTGGTTTAGTTGTTATCTGGATTTGTGGATACCTACAAATATTACAGACTGTAAAGTTAGGAGTTCATGTGAAACTTGGTAATTCTATATTTTGGTCTAGAGGTACAATCAGAGTTCTTATTTTGGCTATGGGACAAAAGTTACAAAAACAATGAGACAATATGACACACCATGCATGCATCTTTTCTGCTACTATATAGTTACAAGGGAAAATTATGTGTGCAGTATAGTTTAGTGACCACTTAATATAAACCTTTAGTTTGGTCAAGTTTTTATCTCTAACTTACGATCAATTGATCATGAGTTTCACGAGTTGAGTAGGTTTATGTAGTGAAAAAGTTTTTTTTTTTTTTTTGAACGGCGGTTTATTTAAAACAACACTCTAGCAAGATGCTAGAGGAGAAACAAGGTTACATCATGTTTTACAAGCAATTTAGGATCATTGATCCAATCAATCCAATTGGATTTAAAATGCCTATTTCTATGAACAATCCAAGTATGAGAGAGAACTTCAATCTCCTCGCCTAGTCTTTCCTAGGTGTCTTTAGATCAAAACACCTCCAAATGATCCAACACGTTGTTTAAACAACCACATCAAAACAAGATTTTTCCAACGTATTGAATGGTACCGAGTCACCCCATGTAATACTATCAAGATTTTTTGGGTAATCATCCAAGCTCCACCATCTTTTAAACAAAGACTAAAGATCGGCAGCGATTCGACAACCTACAAAAAGGTGTTGTGAGTCCATATCAAACCTGACCCAAAAATGATGAGTGGCCAAAACGAAAATGACGGACACCACCAGCAATATCACAGAATTTCCATGAAAAATCATCATTTTAGTTTTACATAATCCATGACATTTCGTAAAATAAATGCTACACACAACCATAGTCCTAAAAGTAAGTCACGAGGTTGGGGACATAGTCGAGGTTATTCTCATGGTCACATCCGTACTTATAACGATCAGAATTATAATTTTATTGAAGTCATCCTTATATGGGTGGTTATGGTTAAAGAACTAGTAATACATGCCATTGGCATGTATTAGATGCCATACATGCTCCACAAGTAAACAAAGCCCAACCACAAATAAGCTCATAAATTATTGAGGATATTGTAGATGGACAATTTTGTCTAAATGTCAACTTTGAACCATCCTACTTGCTTGTCCCTTAGTTCACTAATAAACACCATCAGCACATAAAATAATTGGCATATGACTCAAGCTTGTATCACGTTAGAGCTCGAAGTCTTAGACCAAAAACAAGCTTGAAGTGGATAATGCTCCAAGTATGCAAACTAGACAAGTTATTCGAGCTATTAAGTCAAGCTTGAAACTTTTTCAAGCTGAGATGGAGCTTTCATCATGAACGCTCGTAAAAATATTGATTGTGTTCGAGCTTGGGCTAAGATCGTCTAGTCGTCGACCTCAGCTCAATTTGTTTGTAGCCCTATCTTTAAATGTTTCATACTGCACTGAATGACTCACAAAATTCAGTAGTTAACCAACATTTAGTTACAATAAAAAGGTATTATCCAAATGACCCAATTTCCTTTGAATAAAGAATTATCCAAATGACCCAAAAATTCAGAGTCAAACGGGTGGATATTACTAAAATGAACCGGATAACCACCGAATCAGATTTAGGCCTTGTCGCTGTTACTTTGAGCTAAAAATGCCAAACCAATCTTACGCAGACAAGATCAGTCTAACCGCTAAGCCCCTACCTAATGGTTTTCCACATATACTCCCACAGAAAGAATATTACCAAAAAGATAGTGTTGATCCAATGATTCACATTTTGCTAATCAAATTAGTAATGGTTTTCCACATTATACTAATATTACCACACATTAGTAAATGCTGAATACAACAAACTAATCAAATTTGCTCAACTTAATAGAACACAAGAGACATTCTAAACATTAACATTTGATATGATACAATGATTCACATTTTGCTAACACAATAAGATACAGTATAAACCAGCATAGATCGAGATTCCAACAAACATGGATTCCCAATAAAACTAGAAGGAAAAAAGAAATGATAAAAACATTACATTAATAATGATCATGTATTTATAGCATCTCTAGCACACAATGTAATAATTTCACAACCTCTATTATAAGGATTTGCAACACCATTCTTTTGACAATTATAATAAGAAGCACCATGTGTACCACAAGGCACTACATCTCTTCTCAAAGTCTCATAACTTATATACCTTTTTCCCATTAACAACAACCTCCTACTAGACTCAGACTCCATAATCTCATCTTCTGCACACACCCTTTTCGCCATATCATCTTTTTTCACTGAATTAGTACTTAAAGATGCAAGCCCAGATGATATTTTGATATGGGTATGCAAAAAAACTAAAGAAAATAGTATGAAAAGTAAGTGGTTCATTTTGGGATTTTCTTGAAAGTGTTGTGTGATTGGTATGGGAAGATATGATGTACTATAATTTATTTGGTGGTTCATGCAATAAATGAAAGGGTGGTGATTGAATGATAGTCATGGCATTTATGTCACCTACAAATAGTATGAAAAATCTTGCAAGTCTTGTGTCCCACATTACACCGTTATTGGTCATAAAGTGGTAATTGTATATGAAAAAAAGTTTATACTGTTCTTGTAGAGGTGGCANACCAACACGTTGTTTAAACAACCACATCAAAACAAGATTTTTCCAACGTATTGAATGGTACCGAGTCACCCCATGTAATACTATCAAGATTTTTTGGGTAATCATCCAAGCTCCACCATCTTTTAAACAAAGACCAAAGATCGGCAGCTATTCGACAACCTACAAAAAGGTGTTGTGAGTCCATATCAAACCTGACCCAAAAATGATGAGTGGCCAAAACGAAAATGACGGACACCACCAGCAATATCACAGAATTTCCATGAAAAATCATCATTTTAGTTTTACATAATCCATGACATTTCGTAAAATAAATGCTACACATAGTCGAGGTTATTCTCATGGTCACATCCGTACTTATAACGATCAGAATTATAATTTTATTGAAGTCATCCTTATATGGGTGGTTATGGTTAAAGAACTAGTAATACATGCCATTGGCATGTATTAGATGCCATACATGCTCCACAAGTAAACAAAGCCCAACCACAAATAAGCTCATAAATTATTGAGGATATTGTAGATGGACAATTTTGTCTAAATGTCAACTTTGAACCATCCTACTTGCTTGTCCCTTAGTTCACTAGTAAACACCATCAGCACATAAAATAATTGGCATATGACTCAAGCTTGTATCACGCTAGAGCTCGAAGTCTTAGACCAAAAACAAGCTCGAAGTGGATAATGCTCCAAGTATGCAAACTAGACAAGTTATTCGAGCTATTAAGTCAAGCTTGAAACTTTTTCAAGCCGAGATGGAGCTTTCATCATGAACGCTCGTAAAAATATTGATTGTGTTCGAGCTTGCGGGCTAAGATCGTCTAGTCGTCGACCTCAGCTCAATTTGTTTGTAGCCCTATCTTTAAATGTTTCATACTGCACTGAATGACTCACAAAATTCAGTAGCTAACCAACATTTAGTTACAATAAAAAGGTATTATCCAAATGACCCAATTTCCTTTGAATAAAGAATTATCCAAATGACCCAAAAATTCAGAGTCAAACGGGTGGATATTACTAAAATGAACCGGATAACCACCGAACCAGATTTAGGCCTTGTCGCTGTTACTTTGAGCTAAAAATGCCAAACCAATCTTACGCAGACAAGATCAGTCTAACCGCTAAGCCCCTACCTAATGGTTTTTCACATATAATCCCGCAGAAGGAATATACTCTATATTCTTATTACCATACATTAGTAAATGCTGAATACAACAAACTAATCAAATTTGTGTAATTTAATAGAAGACACATTATAAACATTAACATCTGATATATGTAACAACAAAAAGTAATATGCTTTATAAGCAAATTATATGATACAAGATTGATATAAAACAACATAAATCAAGATTCCAACAAATGATCATGTATTTATAGCATCTCTAGCACAATATGTAATAATTTCACAGCCTCTATTATAAGGATTTGCAACACCATTCTTTTGACAATTATAATAAGAAGCACCATGTGTACCACAAGGCACTACATCTCTTCTCAAAGTCTCATAACTTATATACCTTTTTCCCATTAACAACAACCTCCTACTAGACTCAGACTCCATAATCTCATCTTCTGCACACACCCTTTTCACCATATCATCTTTTTTCACTGAATTAGTACTTAAAGATGCAAGCCCAGATGATGATTTGATATGGGTATGCAAAAAAACTAAAGAAAATAGTATAAAAAGTAAGTGGTTCATTTTGAGATTTTCTTGAAAGTGTTGTGTGATTGGTATGGGAAGATATGATGTACTATAATTTATTTGGTGGTTCATGCAATAAATGAAAGGGTGGTGATTGAATGATAGTCATGGCATTTATGTCACCTACAAATAGTATGAAAAATCTTGCAAGTCTTGTGTCCCACATTACACCATTATTGGTCATAACGTGGTAATTGTATATGAAAAAAGTTTATACTGTTCTAGTAGTAAATGTTAATGGAAGACAAACAAAGAAAGAAATAATAAATGTTAAAAAGAAAACAAATCTCTTTAAAAAAAAACTTACTAAATTTTTTGTTTTATCATTTTTCTTCTTGTGACTAAAATTTATGTTTAAATGCCCAATGGCTTTCTTTCTATTTATATTATTTTATCAAAAATAAAATATAAATAGAAGGAATGTATGTTTTTAGGCAAAAACATGTTTTTCTTTGAAGACAAGCACTAATATTTCCCTATTGGTGATAACAAACATAAGTGTCATTATTCGATGTCAAATAAGTACCAATATATGCTATACATAACAACAACTGATGTTACTTTTTTATTAGAAATCTTAGTAACATTATTCAATACATATAAAGCCTTAAACACTCTATTACTCACTAGGTGCAGGAGATACTTCATGGATTATATATTGTTTCATTCATCGAATGGACATTCAAAATGGCAACGGCACCTGAATCTATTTTTGCATTCTCCCCACACGGGAATTTCAAATTCATGTTCGAGTTCATTTTCATGTCCTTTTTGGCGAGGGGGTTTTTTGTTTTGTTTCTTGAACGGCAAATGATTTCCATATGTTTCTTCACATAACTTCGTACATTGATCATCCGTGCATGCAAATAGAGCTTGAGTTTCACTGCATTCTTCTGATATGACCAATTTCGCACCTGCAAAATGAAAATACAAATCGAGCTTAATTAGTACAACTAGTACGTACTACTGAATGCTAGGTGATTACTTAGGACATAGTGTCGTTGGATATGAAAAAGTATATTGATTTCTATGATGATAAAATTTACAAAGTGTTGAATTAAGAATAAAGGAATTGTAAAATTACCTATCACTATAACAAACAAGAGAAATGTTGTGTAAATCGAAGAACTTGTCATGTTGGTTTAGGTTTTGTTTCCGAATGATAAACTTTGAGATGAACATTAGTTTATATAGGAGACAAGTTCAAAATTGATCTTACCAATATTTATTAGTTGCATTTATTGTGTGAATTTAACATCACGTAGAAAAAATTGTCAATAAAAACTATAATAGTAAGTTTTATTATATGTGGTATGCCAAAGCATTTACACCAATTCCTATATATGCATCCAAAGTTATAATTTTGAATCTTACGTAAGAAACTAAAAACCCATATAAATAAAAGACACCAAAATGGTTTAAAACGTTGGGTGTCAAATTTAACGATGACAATTTAAGTGTAAACCAAATTTTCAAACTTCTACTTAACTAGCTATTTAGTATTTAAAAACTAAAGATAACTTATTTATGTTATTAGTTATTTAGCTATAATAAAAATAATTTATTTTAGTAAATTTCAACATCTTTTATTAAATTTTATATAATAAAAGAGTTTTAGGTCATAAAAATGCAAAATTTCCTAAATGAACGAGTGGTGTTTGAGTGTTGTTCATAAAATGGTAATTGTATATGAAAAGTTTATACTGTTCTAATAATGTTGTCACCAAGGTCACTGTCATTTTCTACATGTAATTGTATATTTTCTTTTGGTATAATAAAAACAAGACAAAGTTTATTGGTAAATTAGGTTCCAACCATGCATATATATCCTCATAACCAGAGTGAATTTTGTTTAAGAATGTTTGAGTTTATTAAACAGTGGCATTTTCATATGTTTTTGCGTTGTACAATTTGTTGTTACACGAGTTCACTTAATTATTGAAGAAAGTCCCGATTCTCATGCATAATATGCAATATTTTCAATACCTTACATTTTTTAAATGATCTATAATCTTGTAGTAAAAAATGTTCTGTTAAGGATCCTTTAAATTAATCAATTAGTCTAAAATCTTGAATCAGGGACATCATAATAAGCTTACAAGATTTTACCATGCTATACTATAAATTTCCGACATTCATTTTGCACATATTTGGATTTGAGAACTCACATTTTAAGACTTGGATATATAGTCAAAATTTAATTTATTACAATATACCCGTGAAAGTTAGAAGCCATCAAAGAGGATAGACTTTTGTTCCGAGTTATTTTAATTTTTGTTTCATGATATGTCTCTTGAAAACCCTACATATTAACCCTTAAATTTGAAGAACAACAACACACCAATACCTCCCATTTTAAAACAAAGAATGTTGGACTACATTGATCATAAGATAACAAGTTCTTCCATGCAGATCGTGCATGCGACAGCTGGTGGTCTGCGGCTGAAAGGGGATGGTAGCGGCTAATCCGGCTATGGTGATGGCTTGATTAATGCATCGGATTCTTGTAGCTAGTGTAACCATTTATCTAGGAGGTCGTATGAATATTGCCCTATACTAATGAGTGGAATTGACATAAGTTTTCATTTTTCATATATACACATGAAACTACAAGTATTTTATTATTATTATTATTATTATTATTATTATTATTATTATTATTATTATTATTATTATTATTATTATTATTAATGATATGAATATTAGCTTCGTCATATCTACACAACTGTTCCTTACATATTTTTTTCCCATACCAACAGGTATATATGTCGTCTTTATCATTAAAAAAACACGATTTACACTTTTATCTATTGATTGATTTCCAATTCGAGTTAAACACATACATATATTATCGTGTTTGCCATGAAGCTAGTAAACGAATATGTATAGATCGATGCCTAAGTAACATAACATGTCAAACAGATATATATTAGATGAATACTTGTTATCAAAATTAGAAATTCAGTAAGGCTACGTACAGTAAGGCGACTCAATCCCCTTTTTTTCCCCTGCCACGTCAGCTTTCTCTTGCCAGCGACCTACATGCGATTGGGTGCCCCAGTAAAGTCGAACTTAATAATATTAATTAGAAAGTGTGAGTTTTGTTTTTATGTGTGTATGTTACTCGGTCGCTCCCACGACCCTTTTCGTTTTTTTTCCTACCTCGACCGAATAGCCCCACTAAGGCCGACCGAGTGAAATCGATCCTCAAACTCGGTCGTGTATTGCTTCTGTGGCAGCCTAATACATAAACTTAACTTAAATTATAAACAGTTCAGCAACAAAAGCATTGAATAAAACTTTTAAGTAAAATCGAAGACAAACAAAGAACGGAATAATTTATAGAAAAATTAAATGAGAGAACATTAAAAAAAAATTTGGAAAAAACTTGTTCTTTTTTAGTTTTACCTCTAAATTTAATCTTATTTTTCACCTCACTTTTTTCCTCTCGTAACCAAATTTTATTTTTAAATGTTCAATGACTTTCTTTCTATTTACGGATTTTTTATTTTTTATTTATTTATTTTTTTTCAAAATAAATGAATAAACAATGTACTTCTTAAGCAAAACAAGCTTTTCTAAGACAATCTTAAATAAGCATTGATTGGCATGCCTATTTGGTGTGTCTAAATGTATGCTTAATTCTATGTGTGAGCATCCTATTGGTGACATCAAAGGGACCCACATTTTTACAAACCAATAAACCATCTCCACATCCATTTAGGTATAAAATCAGGCATACATTTAGGCCTCTCAATCATTTTCTTATATGATATTCATAACAACAACCTGTGTTACTTTTAGTATAAAATCTTTATTCAATTCATAATAAGGCTTTGACACTCCATTATTCACTAGGTGGAGGTGAGACTTCATGGATTTTAGTGTTTTAAACATCTGAAGGACATTTAAAATGACAACGACACCTGAAGAAATTTTTGCATTCTCCCCACGTAGACGAAGTAAAGGATCCTCCAAAATCAGGATTTCCAACATCGGGTAGGACTATTCCTCGAGAGCGTCTTGTGTTTTGTTTCTTGAACGACAATGAAGATCCATATAACCATCTACATTTATCCATACAGTCATCCTTCGTACATCCTAGTAGTAAATTAGTCTCGGTACATTCTTTTTTTGATACGATCAATTTCGCACCTGCAAAATAAAAATACAAATAAAGCTTAATTAGTACAACTAGTACTAATGAATACTAGGCTGATTACTTGGACATAGTGTCTGCTGAATATCAAAACGTATAATGATTTATATCATGCTAAAATCTACATAATGTTGAATTAAGAATAAAGGAATATATTGAGAATACCTATGACCATAAGAAACAAAAAGAATGCTCTGTAAATCGTAGAAGTTGTCATGTTTGTTTAGATTTTGTTATGGAATGATAAATTATGAGATGAACGTTAGTTTATATAGGAGATGATCTTACCAATATTTGTTATGGAATGATAAATTATGATATTACACTAATATCATATGTGATATGTAATATCACTAAATATCACATGTCATATATCACATGTGATTTTTTCGGCCACGAAAAAAAAGTGAAGAAAACGATTTTTTTTTGTCGGAAGTATATCAAAGTGCTCATCTATAGAAAGATAATAAAATGCTCGTCCCGATGGTATAACTATTTTCGCTTAACGATTAACGGTTTAATAGATATTTAAATTACAAAAAATGAGTGAAATATTAAAATGCTTTTAATCTCAACTATTGATTTCTTTTTAGATGGATGGTGGGGATGTTCCCTTGATATGTAAAAAAAGTATGGTATTTAATATAATTCGCCTCATAAATAAAAGACACAAAAATGGTTAAAACATTCGTGTGTCACATTTGCCAATGACAATTTAATTGTAGACCACATTTTCAAATACTTCTACTTGACTAGATATTAGATTATTAGTGTTGTTTAAATTTAATTAAAACTCATTTATGTTATTTTCCATTTAGCTATATTTAAAGTTATTTATTTTAGTAAATTACAACATATTTATATAATAAAAGAGTATAAGGTCTCACAAAAATGCAGTTACCCTAAATGAAATAGTGGCATGAGTGATAGTGATGGCAAAAATCTTGCAAGTCTTGTGTCTCACATTACATGCACCATTGTTGGTCATAAAATGTTAATTATATATATTGTATATCAAAAGTTTATACTGTTCTAATAATGTTATCACCAAGGTCACTGTCATTCCTATATACCATTGTCATTTTTGTTATAATCAAGAATCAGTATTCAGGAGGTCGGGGATGCTCGAAATAAAGGTTAAACATGGTATATTAGATTAAAGAATTGGGGAAGATGTGTGTGTTTTCTAGAGAGAGAAAGGGAAAACACACACACACTTATAATATTTGTTATGGAATGATAAATTATGATATTACACTAATATCATATGTGATATGTAATATCACTAAATATCACATGTCATATATCACATGTGATTTTTTCGACCACGAAAAAAAAGTGAAGAAAACGATTTTTTTTGTCGGAAGTATATCAAAGTGCTCATCTATAGCAAGATAATAAAATGCTCGTCCCGATGGTGTAACTATTTTCGCTTAATGATTAACGGTTTAATAGATATTTAAATTACATAAAATGAGTGAAATATTAAAATGCTTTTAATCTCAACTATTGATTTCTTTTTAGATGGATGGTAGGGATGTTCCCTTGATATGTAAGAAAAGTATGGTATTTAATTCGCCTCATAAATAAAAGACACAAAAATGGTTAAAACATTTGTGTGTCACATTTGCCAATGGCAATTTAATTGTAGACCACATTTTCAAATACTTCTATTTGACTAGATATTAGATTATTAGTGTTGTTTAAATTTAATTAAAACTCATTCATGTTATTTTCCATTTAGCTATATTTAAAGTTATTTATTTTAGTAAATTACAACATATTTATATAATAAAAGAGTATAAAGTCTCACAAAAATGCAGTTACCCTAAATGAAATAGTGGCGATGAGTGATAGTCATGGCAAAAATCTTGCAAGTCTTGTGTCTCACATTACATGCACCATTGTTGGTCATAAAATGTTAATTATATATATTGTATATCAAAAGTTTATACTGTTCTAATAATGTTATCACCAAGGTCACTGTCATTCCTATATACCATTGTCATTTTCTATATACAATTGTCTATTTTCTTTTTGCATAATCAATATATGACAAAGCTTATATGGTACATTAGGTTGCAACCATACATATCCTCATAATTAACCAGAGTCGAATTTCTTTAGGAATGTTTAACTTTATTGAAAAGAGTAGCATTCTCATAAGTTTTTGCGTTGTACAATTTGTTGTCACACGAGTTCACTTATCGAAGAAAGGTGTACAAATTTATAAACCAAATTGCTATCTTGGATCTAAACACCAAGATTCTTTATTAAATCAAACACAAACTCAGAACAATACAACAACCGATCTCAATACAACAACCGATCTCAATCAGTTATCAAAAACAACCACTTTAAAAATGAACTAAACCAAATCCACCACTGCTACTCAGGTGTGGATATATTATCTAGATTGATAATGGTTCTATTACAATGAGAAGAAATTAATATCAAAGAGATTATAACATAATGAAATTGGATGTGTGTTTGAGAGAGCATACGACTTGAGTATCAAATTAGGGTTATGAGAGAGTGAGCAAATTTCCTAGCTTTTATAGTCCAGCTAAACACCTTTCCACACTTGACAGCTTTAGCCCTTCATCTTTACACTCTTTGCGTTTAGAAGCTAATAGTCCAAACTCTATGTAACCGAAACTTTACAAGTGTACAAAGTTAGTCCCTGAACTATAAAAACATAATAAGATTAATTCTTTCATCACCCTCCCTTAATCTTATTCTGAAACAAGTCAATAAGATTAAGTCTAGAACATAGCAAGCTATTGTTTTGTATCCAATCCTTTAGTTAGAACATCTGCTATTTGATTAGCAGTGCCTATTTTCACAGTTTGAATTACCCCAGCAATAATTTTTTCTCTTACAAAGTGTAAGTCAATCTCTAAGTGTTTTGTTCTTTCATGGAAAATAGGATTGGCAGCAATCTTAATTGCAGAATTACTATCACAAAATACTTTAACAGGCAAAAGATTATTGCAATTCAAATCCTTTAAAATTTTCAAAATCCAAACTACTTCAGAAGTCACAGAAGCTAATGCTGTGTACTCAGCTTCAGTGGATGATTTAGAAATAGTATTTTGTTTCTTACTTTTCTAGGAAACTAAGTTTCCATACATAAAAACACAATAACCAGTCACTGACTTTCTAGTGACAACACATCTAGCCCAATCAGCATCAGAAAAGGCTTTCAACTCAACAACAGAGCTAGAACTTTTCTCAATATTCAAACCTTTACCTGGAGAACCTTTGAGATATCTTATTACCTTTAAAGCAACAGCCAGGTGAGATTTCAATGGACTATGCATAGACTGGCTTAAAAGGCTTAGCCTTAGGTTTTAGTGATTGTTTAGATGGTGAAGCATACTGATGAGCCTGAGCTTTGTATTTTGATTTGGTGACATAAGAAATGTGATCAGAAGTCCTATGATCTTCACTTTTGCAGATCATGCAAAATAGGATTCTATAGCAATTATCAGTGGTGTGATTTGTACAACTGCATAGCTCACATTTCTTCAGTGGTTTCTTAGTGGACTTAGGTCTGGATGTACTTGAGGAAGCCGGGTTTATTTCTTTTTCAGTGACTGGTGGTTTTCCAGTGGATTCCAATTTCTCACTTAGCTTCCTAACAAGTTCAGTTAGATGATCAACCTTAGAGTCAGTGCTGTTAGGTTTGACATCAGTGGAGATGAGTGGTGTAAAGACTTCAGTGGGGGCTGGACTTGGATTATTTTGTTCAGAGTTGGGCCTTTTTAGGATCGTTGTGCCTAGTCCTACCCTCTCCTTGGGAGAGTGTTGAGAGTAGACAAGAGGTCCTATATCAGAACATGGTCCTATGTCAGCACCCTGAAGAACTTTTAATGGTGGTAAAGGAGTTTGGGGTTCAGTTTCGGACATAGTAACCTCCTCAGCACAGCTGGGCTTGTCAGTGACTCCAAGTAACTCCTTAATGGCCTGACTTTCAGGCAGCAAGATCTTTCCAGTGTCAAAATTAGGCATTTTGCCATCAGGACTGAACCTTTCAATCCAGTCCTTTGACTTGGGATTCATCTCTTTGTCAAAGGATGTGCCAGCTGGCAAGAACCTCTTTTCACTGAGGGGCTCACTAGATGATTCAGTGAGCTGGTCCTCTCCCAGTACCTTCCTTTTGGTACTAGCCATGAGACTGACTGTCTCATAGAGACGAGGATTTTCTTGGTCCAGTTCTCAATAACATCCTTTTCCTTCTTAAGTTCTACTTGAAGAGCATGATTTTGTTTAACTAATTCAGAGTTTTGAATTTGAAGTGTGACATTTTCAAGTTTTGCTTGTTTTAATGCAAGAAGTTCATCTCTACACGCACTTAATTCAAAAACAAGTTTGTTATATTTAGAAAACAAATTCAATCTCTGGTCTTCAACAAACTTAAGATCAACATTGATATAATTAAGGTAAGACTGCCAATCAGAATCATCATCCATAGAAAGTAAAATATTTACCTTTCTCATTGTGATGTTGACCCATTCTCCATTTCTGGCATGACTTTTGCCCACAGCTAACTTGTTGTCTTCAGAGAGTGCCATCAGTGCACTGATATGAACTTCTTCATCAAAGGACACATCTTCCTCATCTCAGTCATAGGTTTCAGCAACCAACCCTTTGTTCTTTGTCTGTACAGGTTTGGGGGCTTGATGAGACTGAGGGTTTGAGGGAGCAGCCTTAAGTAGAGAAAGCTTAGCTTTTGCCTTTCTGTATTTTGCTTCAAAGTCCTTTTGAGAGTTATTTTCAGTTTTGTTTTGAAAATACTGAGGAGATTGAAGCATTTTTGGTTGAAATTTGGTTCCTGAAGAGTTGTTTCCTGAAAACTGATATGAGGGTTCTGAGGTTGTTTTTGAAAAACAGTCTTTTGCAAAGTGACCTCTTTTGCCACATTTAAAACACTCAGTGTTTTCATTAGCTTTAGCTTTTGGAAAAGATTTGTTACTACTGATAAAACGTTTTGAGTTAACAAGGAGTGCCCTTTCTTGAAATTCAAGTTGTAAATCATTTAGGTACTCCTCACTGGTTCTATCATCAGCCTCATCATCAGAGTTTTCTTGGAAATCCTGCACAATACCATTAGAATAGAAGGCAGTGGATATGGGTGAACTAGTCAGGGTCCTTTTGATATCTTGAGCTTTAGGATATCTCCTAGAGATTAGGTTATCCTCATAGAGAAATTTACCATAGATCTCAGGTAGCTCAAGATTTTGAAGGTGGTTGGCATTTCTTAAACCCTGAGAGAAGTTTAGCCACTTCTCAGGGAGACAGTTGACAAAGCTAACATTGATTTCATGCTTAGACAGGGTGACACCAACATTGGTCAATTCATTTAGAAGGGTTTTGTACCGAGTATAGGTCTCTGAGAGGCTTTCAGAATCTTTGGCCCTGAAGGTATTAAATTCAAGTTCCAGGTCCATGATTCTGTTTTCCTTGGTATCTGAGGGGCCTTCATAGCTGTGAACCAAGTCAGTCCAAGTCTGCTTAGCAGTTGGACAGTTGATGACTGATTCCATTATATCGTCAAGGATACAGGATATAATGATGCTTTTCAGGCGTTGATCTTGATTGACCACCCTTCTTTCATCAGGAGTCCACTGAGCTTCAGGCTTAACTAAACCAGTAGCTGTTTTAGGAACAAATGGACCTTCATTAATCAGTGTGATGTAATAAGGTTCAATCCCAGTTAAGTAGCAAAGCATGCGCTTTTTCACTTATTGAATTTTCCAACTTCAAGTCGGGGAGCTGTAGCAGTGTAGCTTCCTCCCTTTTTATCGACCAGTTGGGGTACGTCACTATCAGTCATGGTAGGATCTTGATTTTAAAAACTTTGAGCACTCTGTTTTTGAAAGTTTTATAAACCTGGCTCTGATACCACTTGTTGGTCCCTTTTACTTGGTTAAGTTTAACTACAAAGTTAATTTAAACAAGTTCCATGTAAGTTATGAAAAACGTAAAAGAAAAAGGAAGACAATATTTTCAACATTTAACTCTTTAGAAATTAATCAAAAGAATTATACCCAAGTGTTCGCGGAATAAACACTTGGGATTGAAATGACAAGTGTTTTGGTGTTACTCCTCACTAAACTTAAGCTATGCTTAAGTAGCAACAAAAGACCCACTAAGCTATCTTAGGGATGGTTGCTATTTGGAGAGAGTAAATATTAGTTTGTGAATGTCTAAGCATTAAGTGCACAAACTCCGCAACCTTTACTCTTCTCTTATGACTCCTATTTATACACAAGTATATTACAACCGTTATGCAAAAAAGACAAAGATTACATCAGCCTAGTTGAGACAAAATGCTTACGTATTTTGTCTCTGTTACACAAGTCTATTTTGGGCTAAGGACAATAATGCTTTCTGAGGTTCAGTTATGACACCATCCTGAACTCAAGCCATTCAGGGAAAGTTTGACTTTACAGGGATACTGACACTCTTTGTGAATTCAAACGTTTCCCCTTGTCCCGCCCATTCTTCAGGCTTCATGTCTTTATTCTTCAGTCTTTAGCTTTTGTTGCTTCACTAAGGAGTAACTTGGGATTCAGTAAGCTATTGTCATCACTCACTAAATCAATCACCTTCTTCTTTGGCTTAGGTGCCACTCACTGAGAATCCGCCTCACTGAATGGAAAGCTTTTCTTCTTAAGCTTGTCCCAAGCATCCTGAAGATGACTCACTGAGTGACTGTTCACTCAGTGACTTAATTTCGTTGAAGGTTGACAAACACTTAGGTTATTTTATGTTCAAATCATAGATTAAGAGAGTTTGGGAATTCAGTGACCCAACAATTAGCTTTGTCATATTTACACAAGTATTCTTTACATATTATTTTTCCCATACCAACAAGTATGTCGTCTTTATCATTAAAAAACATTATTTTTACTTTTATTCTATTGATTGATTTTTAGTCTTAGTTAAACACTAAACTGTAGTATCATGCTTGTCATGAAGCCAGTAAACGGATATTTATATATAGATGTCCAAGTAGCATAACACGTCAAAGAGATATAGATGGCTACTTGTTATCAAAATGAGAAATTCAATATATAAACTATTATATGTTCTAAATTCTAAATAATTCATCAACAAAGCACCGAATTAAACTTCTAAGAAAATGGAAGACACATAGAACGGGATAATACATAGAAAGTTAGAGAACATGAAAGGAAAAAACAAAAAACTCCTTTGAAAAAACTTGCCTTTTTTAGTTTACCGGCCTCTCAGTTAAATCTTAGTTTTCACCTCACATTTTCCCTCTCATAACCCAAATTTGATGTTTAATTGTTCAATGACTTTTTTTCTATTATGTATTTTGGTCAAAATAAATGAATAAAAAAAATGTACTTTGTAAGCAAAACAAGCTTTCTTTTAGACAATCTCTAATGTAGCTTTTTTGCTTTTGGTGATGTCTGACATAAGAATCATTATTCAATGTAAAATAAGTAGATACCACTATATGATATTCATAATACCAACTGATGTTTCATTTATTAGAAATCTTAGTAACATTATTCATTACATATTAAGGCTTAAACTCTCCATTACTCACTAAGTGGAGGAGATACTTCATGGATTATATATTGTTTCATTCATCTGATGGACATTCAAAATGACAACGACACCTGAATATATTTTTGCATTCTCCCCAAGTAGAAGTAGATTCTCCATGTTCGGGTTCAGGATTTCCGATATCAGGTAGGTCTATTCTGCGAGAGCGTCTTGTGTTTTGTTTCTTGAACGACAAAGAAGTTCTATATTTCTCTCTACATAAATCCATACAGTCATCTTCCGTACATCCTAGTAGCGAATGAGTCTCAGAACATTCTTCTTGTGATACAATCAATTTCGCACCTGAAAAATAAAAATACAAATAAAGCTTAATTAGTACAACTAGTACTAATGAATACTAGGCTGATTACTTGGACATAGTCTCTGTTGAATATCAAACCGTATAATGATTTCTATCATGCTAGAATTTATGTAATGTTGAATTAAGAATAAAGGAATCGAAATTACCTATGACCAAAAGAAACAAGAGAAATGCTGTGTAAATCGTTGAACTTGTCATGTTGGTTTAAGTTTTTGTTTTCGAATGATAAACTATGACATGAACGTTAGTTTATATAGGAGACGAGATCAAAATTGATCCTACCAATATTTGTTAGTTGCATTTATTGTCTAATTTAACATCACGTAGAGAAAACGTACTGTCAACAAAAACTATAATAGAGTAGTAAGTTTTATTATTTGTGGCATGCCAAAGCATTTACAACAACTCCTATATATGCATCCGAAGATATAATTTTGTATCTTACGTAAGAAACTAAAAACACATATAAGTAAAAGACACCAAAATGGTTTAAACATAAGTGTGTCACATAATTTGCCAATGACAATTTTAGTGTAAACCAAATTTTCAAACTTCTACTTGACTAGATACTTAGTATTGTTTACATCTAATTACAACTCATTTATGTTATTTTCCATATATATAGCTATATTTAAAGTTATTTATTTTTGTAAATTACAACATATATTTTATATAATAAAAGAGTCTCAGGTCTCACAAAAATGCAGTTCCCCTAAAAGAAATAGTGGTGATTCCCACATACACCATTGTTGGTCGTCATGAAATGGTAATTGTATATGAAAAGTTTATACTGTTCTAATGATGTTATCACCAAGGTCACCATCATTTTCTGTATATAACTTTACATTTTCTTTTTGTATAATCATTCAATGACAAAGCTTATATGGTACATTAGGTTGCAACCATACATATCTCATAACGAGAGTCAGTTTTCTTTAGGAATGTTTGAGTTTATTAAAACCAGTAGCATTGTCATATGTTTTTGCGTTTTACAATTTGTTGTCACACGAGTTCACTTAAGGATGAAAGGTCCGATTATCATAAAATGCAATATTTTTAATACCTTACATTTTTTTTGTGAATTGATTTATAATTCTGTAGTAAAAAATGTTCTCTTAACGATTCTTTAAATCAAAAGTTAGTTCTGAGTTATTTTCATTTTTGTTTGATATGTCTCTCCAAAACCCCACAGATTATCCCTATTATAAATGTAGCTTGAAGATTTACCGTTTGCAAGATATGTTGTTTTAAAAAAAATGTGGAAAATAAAAATGGGTGGATATAGTTATATGGCAAATATGAGTTTTATATTGATCTCATCTCATGATTGACATATGTTCACTTTTACATGCCAATATTTGTTTTCTTCTAAGAAAAATAACATTAAGGCATGTCATAATTATGTATATATTCAAGAAACACGAAAACATGTAGGTCCAAACACGGTTCTATAATTTGGATTAGTGTTTAATTTCATAGTGACATCATTATTCAGCAAAGAAACAAAATTATTGTTTATAGTTGAAAAGGATTGCTGAATGGCTATCCAAATACGCACTACAAGAAAATTGTGCAGTAATGAAACAAAACAACATGTCATGTATATTTATATATCTCTAGTAGAAATCTACGCGACATGTTTTTATTTTATTTTATATTTTTTTCTTTCGAGCTGCAGAAATTCTATATTTGTGACATGTGTATGTCGAACATGTCGCGTAAATATTTACTAGACATGTTGGGGTAGAAATGAAATGTGGAAAAAGCATGGGTAGATTTGGACACAACTCTCTTGGCAGAGGTACTGCCGTAATTTTCGCTTCTTTTAGACAATCTCTAATGTAGCTTTTTTGCTTTTGGTGATGACTGACATAAGTATCATTATTCAATGTAAAATAAGTAGATACCACTATATGATATTCATAACACCAACTGATGTTTCATTTATTAGAAATCTTAGTAACATTATTCATTACATATTAAGGCTTAAACTCTCCATTACTCACTAAGTGGAGGAGATACTTCATGGATTATATATTGTTTCATTCATCTGATGGACATTCAAAATGACAACGACACCTGAATATATTTTTGCATTCTCCCCAAGTAGAAGTAGATTCTCCATGTTCGGGTTCAGGATTTCCAATATCAGGTAGGTCTATTCCGCGAGAGCGTCTTGTGTTTTGTTTCTTGAACGACAAAGAAGTTCCATATTTCTCTCTACATAAATCCATACAGTCATCTTCCGTACATCCTAGTAGCGAATGAGTCTCAGAACATTCTTCTTGTGATACAATCAATTTCGCACCTGCAAAATAAAAATACAAATAAAGCTTAATTAGTACAACTAGTACTAATGAATACTAGGCTGATTACTTGGACATAGTCTCTGTTGAATATCAAACCGTATAATGATTTATATCATGCTAAAATCTACATAATGTTGAATTAAGAATAAAGGAATATATTGAGAATACCTATGACCATAAGAAACAAAAAGAATGCTGTGTAAATCGTAGAAGTTGTCATGTTTGTTTAGATTTTGTTATGGAATGATAAATTATGAGATGAACGTTAGTTTATATAGGAGACGATCTTACCAATATTTGTCGGTTGCATTTATTGTCTAATTTAACATCACGTAGAGAAAATTGTCAACAAAAACTATAATAGTAAGTTTTATTATTTGTGGCATGCCAAAGCATTTACAACAACTCCTATATATGCATCCGAAGATATAATTTTGTATCTTACGTAAGAAACTAAAAACCCATATAAGTAAAAGACACCAAAATGGTTTAAACATAAGTGTGTCACATAATTTGCCAATGACAATTTTAGTGTAAACCAAATTTTCAAACTTCTACTTGACTAGATATTTAGTATTGTTTAAATTTAATTACAACTCATTTATGTTATTTTCCATATATATAGCTATATTTAAAGTTATTTATTTTTGTAAATTACAACATATATTTTATATAATAAAAGAGTCTCAGGTCTCACAAAAATGCAGTTCCCCTAAAAGAAATAGTGGTGATTCCCACATACACCATTGTTGGTCGTCATGAAATGGTAATTGTATATGAAAAGTTTATACTGTTCTAATGATGTTATCACCAAGGTCACCATCATTTTCTGTATATAACTTTACATTTTCTTTTTGTATAATCATTCAATGACAAAGCTTATATGGTACATTAGGTTGCAACCATACATATCTCATAACGAGAGTCAGTTTTCTTTAGGAATGTTTGAGTTTATTAAAGATTAAAACCAGTAGCATTGTCATATGTTTTTGCGTTTTACAATTTGTTGTCACACGAGTTCACTTAAGGATGAAAGGTCCAATTATCATAAAATGCAACATTTTTAATACCTTACATTTTTTTNCTTACTAATATTTGTTGGTTGCATTTATGTCTAATTTAATATCACGTAGAGAAAATTGTCTACAAAAACTATAATAGTAAGTTTTATTATTTGTGGCATGCCAAAGCATTTACAACAACTCCTATATATGCATCCGAAGATATAATTTTGTATCTTACGTAAGAAACTAAAAACCCATATAAGTAAAAGACACCAAAATGGTTTAAACATAAGTGTGTCACATAATTTGCCAATGACAATTTTAGTGTAAACCAAATTTTCAAACTTCTACTTGACTAGATATTTAGTATTGTTTAAATTTAATTACAACTCATTTATGTTATTTTCCATATATATAGCTATATTTAAAGTTATTTATTTTTGTAAATTACAACATATATTTTATATAATAAAAGAGTCTCAGGTCTCACAAAAATGCAGTTCCCCTAAAAGAAATAGTGGTGATTCCCACATACACCATTGTTGGTCGTCATGAAATGGTAATTGTATATGAAAAGTTTATACTGTTCTAATGATGTTATCACCAAGGTCACCATCATTTTCTGTATATAACTTTACATTTTCTTTTTGTATAATCATTCAATGACAAAGCTTATATTGTACATTAGGTTGCAACCATACATATCTCATAACGAGAGTCAGTTTTCTTTAGGAATGTTTGAGTTTATTAAAGATTAAAACCAGTAGCATTGTCATATGTTTTTGCGTTTTACAATTTGTTGTCACATGAGTTCACTTAAGGATGAAAGGTCCAATTATCATAAAATGCAACATTTTTAATACCTTACATTTTTTTTTTGTGAATTGATTTATAATTCTGTAGTAAAAAATGTTCTCTTAACGATTCTTTAAAAAAAGTTAGTTCTGAATTATTTTCATTTTTGTTTGATATGTCTCTCCAAAACCCCACAGATTATCCCTATTAATTATTCGAAGAACAACCACGCACCAATAAGTCCCATTTTATAACAAAGGATGTTGGACTACATTGATAAGACAACAAGCTCTTCCATGCAGATCATGCATGCGGCTGCAGCTGGTGGTGGTCTGCTGCGAAAAGGAGAGGTGGCGGTTGTGGTGATGGTTTGTGTAATGTGTCGGATTCTTGTTTCTTGTGCAGCCATTTGACTATGAGGTCGTATGAATAATACTCTATGCTAACGAGTAGAATTGGCCTAAGTTTTTGTTTCATACAAATGAAATTGCAAGGGGTTTGGTATTCTTCATAGGCTATGAATATTAGCTTTGTCATATTTACACAAGTATTCTTTACATAGTTTTTGCCATACCAATGAGTATGTTGTCTTATCATTAAAAAACTTTATCGTTACTTTCAATCTATTCGTTGATTTCCAATTCGATGTAAGCACATACCCATATCATCATGCTTGCCATGAAGCTAGTAGACAGATAAATATAGATGCCTAAGTAACATAACACGTATATATGATTAATTGAAATAAAAATGAGAAATTCGATTGTATATGAACTATCATATGTTATAAATTATAAATTATTCCGCAACAAAGCAATGACTAAAAACTCCTAAGAAAAATGGTAGACAAAAAAGATAAGAGAACATGAAAGCCAAATAACAAAAACTTAATTCTTCGAAAAAAACTTGCGCTCTTTTAGTTTTACCTCTTTATTACTCACCTCACCTATTTCCTTTTATAGCCCAAATTTTATGTTTAAATGTCCAATTTTCTTTCTGCATTTTTTTTCCTTTTCTTAAGACAATCTCTACTATCCCCTTTAGCTTTTTTGCTTTTGGTGATGACAACATAAGTAGATACCAATATATGATAATTCATAACAACTAATGTTATTTTTATTAGAATTCTTAGCAGAATTATTACATATTAAGCCTTAAACACTCCATTACTCAGTAGGTGGAGGAGATACGTCATGGAATTGATAATCGGGTAGTAAATCTGTTGGACATTCAAAACTCAAAAAATGGCAACGACAACTGAATGTATTTTCGCATTCTCCCCAAGTAGAAGTAGATTCTCCATATTCGGGTGCAGGATTTCCAGTATCAGGTAGTTCTTTTCCGCGAGGGCTTCTTTTGTTTTGTTTCTTGAAAGACAAAGAAATTTCATATGTATCTTTGCAAAAATCCATACATCGATCTTTCGTGCATAGAAACAGAGATTGAGCGTAACTGCATTCATTTTGTGATACAATCAGCTTCACACCTGCAAAATCAAAATTCAAATAAAGCTTAATTAGTACAACTGTCAACTAGTACTAATGAATGCTAGGTTCATTACTTAGGACATAGTGTCGTTGAATATAAAAAAGTATATGATTTCTAAGATGATACAAAATTTACAAAATGTGAATTAAGAATAAAGGAATATATTGAAAATTACCTATGACCAAAAGAAACAAGAGAAATGTTGTGTTAATCGTAGAACTTGTCATGTTGGTTTAGGTTTTGTTTTCAAATGATAAACTATGAGATGAACGTTAGTTTATATAGGAGACGAGATCAAAATTGATCTTACCAATATTTATTAGTTGCATTTATTGTCTAAATTAACATGACGTAGAGAAAATTGTCAACAAAAACTATAATAGTAAGTTTTATTATTTGTGGCATGCCAAAGCATTTACACCAACGCCTATATATGCATCCAAATATATAATTTTGTATCCTACGTAAGAAACTAGAAACCCATAAAAATAAAAGACACCAAAATGGTTAAAACATTTGTGTTATTGTCTATTTAGCTATATTTTAAATTAATTTATTTTACACTACAAGAATTCTGTTGACACCCACAAATCACCTACAAACCTATATGCATGGGCAATACTTTCGAGGCTAATTCTATACCCACGAGATGTTCGAGCTGTGGGTAAGTTTACCCACAATATTTTTGGTGGGTGACCTTGTCCATTTGTGGGTAATTTTTTTTGTGGGATTTCATAAGATACCACGAAAATGCCCATAGACATGCTTGTGGGTATCATGTGGGTAATAGTTACCATGGAATTCAGTCGTGTGTAAACACCGAGGGTAAATATATTAAACATTCACCGTATAATTTGTGAGTAAATTCCTGACTAAACTAACGACTAATATTTCCATGGTAGCTCGTGGCTTCATGTTTGCAAAAGTATATTCAAAATTCATTTCTAAATCCCTAGGATATCTGAGAATGTATATGAATGCAATCGACAACAATATTATTAAAAAAAATTGCATTTGGTTCATATTGCATCCATTACAATCTTTAAAGGGTATCACCCGCAATTCATTACATTAAAACCATACAAATGTGTAGCTGTTATTTGTAAGCTCCAAAAAAATAATACGTATCAAGATGCTATATAACATCTCAAGTAAATTCATGAGCCATCTATCCATCATATCTTTTCTTTGCAATGGACTACCCATGATGCGCTCTCTCTATGCTTTGGTTTAGAGATCCATAAAGTTCATCATACCCTAAAAAGAAATATATACGGTTTATGATCAAACAAACATCAATTAACCATGTTAATATATTTAAATAATCACAAATCTACCATAAGTAGGTTAACAAGGCAAACACTATAAGAGTGACGACCTACATATTTAATAAAGAAGAGCCTTAAAAAGGATTAAATTTCTCAAATGTTAGAAATGAGCTTGTACAAGTTGTCTGATGGTCTGATCACGTACCTTTTTTTTAAACAATAAACAATATACACCCTTGTCAAGTTAATTATTGATCAACAACATGCTAAACTAACAAAGTGACACCATCTAAGATCAAATCTACAAGTAGGGTTCATTAACACAAACCTTGTGCATGGCATCCATCAATATATGCGCTAAAAAAGACGTTGAACCCAGGCACCATTGTTATTAGTTCTTGTTATTTTCACAATTACATTTGGTGCACTTGAATAATTATGCAGTTAAAAAAGAATAAGAGAAAATTCTGAAAAAGGTACAAAAAGTAACTGTGTGGTCATCATCTACCCACCACAACCGACCACTGTGTTTATTTACCGGGGTAAACCCCTTTACCCAAAAAAAAACCGACCACTGTGTTTATAGCAGAACCACTTGAATAATGGAGTGTTTATAGCCCAAATTTTATGTTTAAATGTTCAATTTTGTTTCTACATTTTTTTTGGGTCAAAATACATAAATAGAAAAATGCACTTTTTAAGCAAAAACAAGTTTCTCTTAAGACAATCTCTACTATCCCCCTTTAGCTTTTTTTGCATTTGGTGATGACAGCATAAGTCTCATTATTCATTGTCAAATAAGTAGATACCAATATATGATATATTCATAACAACAACTTATGTTACTTTTATTAGAAATCTTAGTAACATTATTCAATACATATTAAGCCTTAAACACTCCATTACTCACTAGGTGGAGAAGAGACTTCATGGATTATATATATTGTTGTAATCATCAGATCATGGACATTGAAAATGGCAACGACACCTGAATATATTCTTACATTCTCCCCAGGTAAAAATAGATTCTCTGCCACAAGGATAACAAGGATCATAATCAGGTTCAGGATTAGGATATTTATCTTTGCATAAATCCATACATCGTTTTTTTTTTACATCCTACTAGCGAATGAGTCTCACTGCATTCTTCTTGTGATACGACCAATTTCGCACTATTCTTGTATTCTCCCCAAATAGAAATAGATCCTAGAGCACAAGGATCACAAGGATCATAATCAGGTTAAGGTTCAGGTTCAGGTTCAGGTTCAGGATCAGGATCAGGATCAGGATCAGGATCAGGATCAGGAATAATGAAACTTTTCCCAAATTAATCCTTTCATTCTTTCATTTCACTTGTTCTTTCATTTACATCATTGTTAGTTCTCAGGCTATGAATATTAGCTTTGTCATATTTACACAAGTATTCTTTACATAGTTTTTGCCATACCAATGAGTATGTTGTCTTATCATTAAAAAACTTTATCGTTACTTTCAATCTATTCGTTGATTTCCAATTCGATGTAAGCACATAACCATATCATCATGCTTGCCATGAAGCTAGTAGACGGATAAATATAGATGCCTAAGTAACATAACACGTATATATGATTAATTGAAATAAAAATGAGAAATTCGATTGTATATGAACTATCATATGTTATAAATTATAAATTATTCTGCAACAAAGCAATGAATAAAAACTCCTAAGAAAAATGGTAGACAAAAAAGATAAGAGAACATGAAAGCCAAATAACAAAAACTTAATTCTTCGAAAAAAACTTGCGCTCTTTTAGTTTTACCTCTTTATTATTCACCTCACCTATTTCCTTTTATAGCCCAAATTTTATGTTTAAATGTCCAATTTTCTTTCTGCATTTTTTTTTTCCTTTTCTTAAGACAATCTCTACTATCCCCTTTAGCTTTTTTGCTTTTGGTGATGACAACATAAGTAGATACCAATATATGATAATTCATAACAACTAATGTTATTTTTATTAGAATTCTTATTAGAATTATTACATATTAAGCCTTAAACACTCCATTACTCAGTAGGTGGAGGAGATACGTCATGGAATTGATAATCGGGTAGTAAATCTGTTGGACATTCAAAACTCAAAAAATGGCAACGACAACTGAATGTATTTTCGCATTCTCCCCAAGTAGAAGTAGATTCTCCATATTCGGGTGCAGGATTTCCAGTATCAGGTAGTTCTTTTCCGCGAGGGCTTCTTTTGTTTTGTTTCTTGAAAGACAAAGAAATTTCATATGTATCTTTGCAAAAATCCATACATCGATCTTTCGTGCATAGAAACAGAGATTGAGCGTAACTGCATTCATTTTGTGATACAATCAGCTTCACACCTGCAAAATCAAAATTCAAATAAAGCTTAATTAGTACAACTGTCAACTAGTACTAATGAATGCTAGGTTCATTACTTAGGACATAGTGTCGTTGAATATAAAAAAGTATATGATTTCTAAGATGATACAAAATTTACAAAATGTGAATTAAGAATAAAGGAATATATTGAAAATTACCTATGACCAAAAGAAACAAGAGAAATGTTGTGTTAATCGTAGAACTTGTCATGTTGGTTTAGGTTTTGTTTTCAAATGATAAACTATGAGATGAACGTTAGTTTATATAGGAGACGAGATCAAAATTGATCTTACCAATATTTATTAGTTGCATTTATTGTCTAAATTAACATGACGTAGAGAAAATTGTCAACAAAAACTATAATAGTAAGTTTTATTATTTGTGGCATGCCAAAGCATTTACACCAACGCCTATATATGCATCCAAATATATAATTTTGTATCCTACGTAAGAAACTAGAAACCCATAAAAATAAAAGACACCAAAATGGTTAAAACATTTGTGTTATTGTCTATTTAGCTATATTTTAAATTAATTTATTTTACACTACAAGAATTCTGTTGACACCCACAAATCACCTACAAACCTATATGCATGGGCAATACTTTCGAGGCTAATTCTATACCCACGAGATGTTCGAGCTGTGGGTAAGTTTACCCACAATATTTTTGGTGGGTGACCTTGTCCATTTGTGGGTAATTTTTTTTTTGGGATTTCATAAGATACCACGAAAATGCCCATAGACATGCTTGTGGGTATCATGTGGGTAATAGTTACCATGGAATTCAGTCGTGTGTAAACACCGAGGGTAAATATATTAAACATTCACCGTATAATTTGTGAGTAAATTCCTGACTAAACTAACGACTAATATTTCCATGGTAGCTCGTGGCTTCATGTTTGCAAAAGTATATTCAAAATTCATTTCTAAATCCCTAGGATATCTGAGAATGTATATGAATGCAATCGACAACAATATTATTAAAAAAAATTGCATTTGGTTCATATTGCATCCATTACAATCTTTAAAGGGTATCACCCGCAATTCATTACATTAAAAGTTAAAACCATACAAATGTGTAGCTGTTATTTGTAAGCTCCAAAAAAATAATACGTATCAAGATGCTATATAACATCTCAAGTAAATTCATGAGCCATCTATCCATCATATCTTTTCTTTGCAATGGACTACCCATGATGCGCTCTCTCTATGCTTTGGTTTAGAGATCCATAAAGTTCATCATACCCTAAAAAGAAATATATACGGTTTATGATCAAACAAACATCAATTAACCATGTTAATATATTTAAATAATCACAAATCTACCATAAGTAGGTTAACAAGGCAAACACTATAAGAGTGACGACCTNAGCGTAACTGCATTCATTTTGTGATACAATCAGCTTCACACCTGCAAAATCAAAATTCAAATAAAGCTTAATTAGTACAACTGTCAACTAGTACTAATGAATGCTAGGTTCATTACTTAGGACATAGTGTCGTTGAATATAAAAAAGTATATGATTTCTAAGATGATACAAAATTTACAAAATGTGAATTAAGAATAAAGGAATATATTGAAAATTACCTATGACCAAAAGAAACAAGAGAAATGTTGTGTTAATCGTAGAACTTGTCATGTTGGTTTAGGTTTTGTTTTCAAATGATAAACTATGAGATGAACGTTAGTTTATATAGGAGACGAGATCAAAATTGATCTTACCAATATTTATTAGTTGCATTTATTGTCTAAATTAACATGACGTAGAGAAAATTGTCAACAAAAACTATAATAGTAAGTTTTATTATTTGTGGCATGCCAAAGCATTTACACCAACGCCTATATATGCATCCAAATATATAATTTTGTATCCTACGTAAGAAACTAGAAACCCATAAAAATAAAAGACACCAAAATGGTTAAAACATTTGTGTTATTGTCTATTTAGCTATATTTTAAATTAATTTATTTTACACTACAAGAATTCTGTTGACACCCACAAATCACCTACAAACCTATATGCATGGGCAATACTTTCGAGGCTAATTCTATACCCACGAGATGTTCGAGCTGTGGGTAAGTTTACCCACAATATTTTTGGTGGGTGACCTTGTCCATTTGTGGGTAATTTTTTTTTGTGGGATTTCATAAGATACCACGAAAATGCCCATAGACATGCTTGTGGGTATCATGTGGGTAATAGTTACCATGGAATTCAGTCGTGTGTAAACACCGAGGGTAAATATATTAAACATTCACCGTATAATTTGTGAGTAAATTCCTGACTAAACTAACGACTAATATTTCCATGGTAGCTCGTGGCTTCATGTTTGCAAAAGTATATTCAAAATTCATTTCTAAATCCCTAGGATATCTGAGAATGTATATGAATGCAATCGACAACAATATTATTAAAAAAAATTGCATTTGGTTCATATTGCATCCATTACAATCTTTAAAGGGTATCACCCGCAATTCATTACATTAAAAGTTAAAACCATACAAATGTGTAGCTGTTATTTGTAAGCTCCAAAAAAATAATACGTATCAAGATGCTATATAACATCTCAAGTAAATTCATGAGCCATCTATCCATCATATCTTTTCTTTGCAATGGACTACCCATGATGCGCTCTCTCTATGCTTTGGTTTAGAGATCCATAAAGTTCATCATACCCTAAAAAGAAATATATACGGTTTATGATCAAACAAACATCAATTAACCATGTTAATATATTTAAATAATCACAAATCTACCATAAGTAGGTTAACAAGGCAAACACTATAAGAGTGACGACCTACATATTTAATAAAGAAGAGCCTTAAAAAGGATTAAATTTCTCAAATGTTAGAAATGAGCTTGTACAAGTTGTCTGATGGTCTGATCACGTACCTTTTTTTTAAACAATAAACAATATACACCCTTGTCAAGTTAATTATTGATCAACAACATGCTAAACTAACAAAGTGACACCATCTAAGATCAAATCTACAAGTAGGGTTCATTAACACAAACCTTGTGCATGGCATCCATCAATATATGCGCTAAAAAAGACGTTGAACCCAGGCACCATTGTTATTAGTTCTTGTTATTTTCACAATTACATTTGGTGCACTTGAATAATTATGCAGTTAAAAAAGAATAAGAGAAAATTCTGAAAAAGGTACAAAAAGTAACTGTGTGGTCATCATCTACCCACCACAACCGACCACTGTGTTTATAGCAGAACCACTTGAATAATGGAGTGTTTATAGCCCAAATTTTATGTTTAAATGTTCAATTTTGTTTCTACATTTTTTTTGGGTCAAAATACATAAATAGAAAAATGCACTTTTTAAGCAAAAACAAGTTTCTCTTAAGACAATCTCTACTATCCCCCTTTAGCTTTTTTTGCATTTGGTGATGACAGCATAAGTCTCATTATTCATTGTCAAATAAGTAGATACCAATATATGATATATTCATAACAACAACTTATGTTACTTTTATTAGAAATCTTAGTAACATTATTCAATACATATTAAGCCTTAAACACTCCATTACTCACTAGGTGGAGAAGAGACTTCATGGATTATATATATTGTTGTAATCATCAGATCATGGACATTGAAAATGGCAACGACACCTGAATATATTCTTACATTCTCCCCAGGTAAAAATAGATTCTCTGCCACAAGGATAACAAGGATCATAATCAGGTTCAGGATTAGGATATTTATCTTTGCATAAATCCATACATCGTTTTTTTTACATCCTACAGTCTCACTGCATTCTTCTTGTGATACGACCAATTTCGCACTATTCTTGTATTCTCCCCAAATAGAAATAGATCCTAGAGCACAAGGATCATAATCAGGTTCAGGTTAAGGTTAAGGTTCAGGTTCAGGTTCAGGTTCAGGTTCAGGTTCAGGATCAGGATCAGGATCAGGATCAGGATCAGGATATTTATCTTTGCATAAACCCATATGTGGATTTTTCTTACATGCTGCTAGCGAATGAGTCTCAGTGGATTCTTCTTGTGATACGGCCAATTTCGCACCTGCAAAATAAAATTACAAATAAAGCTTAATTTGTACAACTTGGACATAGTGTCGTTTATTAAAAAGTATAATGACTTTTATAAATGCTAAAATTTACAAAATGTTGAATTAAGAATATAAAGGAATTGAAATTACCTATGACCAAAAGAAACAAGAGAAATGCTGTGTAAATCGTAGAACTTGTCATGTTGGTTTAGATTTTGTCATTGAATGATAAATTATGAGACGAATGTTAGTTTTTATAGGAGATGAGATCTAAATTGATCTTACCAATATTGTCTAATTTAACATGACGTAGAGAAAATTCTCAACAAAAACTATAAAATAGTAAGTTTTATTATTTGTAGCATGCCAAAGCATTTACTCTAACTCAGAAACTAAAACCCATAAAAATAAAAGACACAAAAATGGTTAAAACATTTGTGTGTCACATTCGCCAATCACAATTTAAGTGTAAAACCAAATTTTCAAACTTCCACTTGGCTAACTATTTAGTATTGTGTAACTTTTAGTCCACAACAACAATTTGAACTTTTAAGGACGACAATGTGCCATCCCTAAACATGAAAGAGTGTTGTCGCATGTCGTCCCTAAAAAGTCGTCGCCAAAGCCTCGTCACTAAACATTTTAGGGACGACGCTTTTAAGCTTTCAGTGATGACTTATGGGACCCACTACGTACTTTTATTCAACAATCACCCTTGATCAGGGGGCCCGCTGCTGCTTAGCAACGACAAAAATGCAAATTTCCCTAAAATGAAAGAGTGGTGATTGAGTGATAATCATGGCAAAAATATTTCAAGTCTGGCGTCTAATATTAGACCAGCGTTCGAGTTTCTTAAAAACAATAGCATTGCCATATGTTTATGCGTTGTACAATTTGTTGTCACACAATCGAGTTCACTAAAAGAAGAAAGTTCGGATTCTCATAGTAATGCAATTCAATCATTTAGCCTCAAATATTGAATCGTAAGGACATCAAAAGCTTACAAGATATTATCAATGCTTTACTATAAGTTTGTGACATTCTTTTTGCTTCCACAAATCTGAATCTCTCAGCTGCAAAGACTCTTGAAAAACATAAAAGGAAAGCGTTTATGTTGGCACTATTATCGAATCATTCCAACGTCCAAAACCTTTAGATCATAGCTTACCCCTGAGAGAGGCTGGATGTAAAAGCTGTGCAAACACACATAATAGAGAGGTGGATCACCAGTGGTGATTAATTAGATTCAACAATACAAAGACAATAGTTATAAATGAAAAAACGACGAAGATGGTATTTGATATTAAGCATAAATGAAGAGGATAAAAACAACAAAATATGGTAACAACAAGAGAAAAGTACTCTTGCAGATGGTGTCATGAAGACATCTCAATCTTGTAGGAAAATCTAAGCATGAATCCTACCAACTTCATTAGCTTATTTAAATGTGATCCGTGCTAATGAATTTCAGAAATAGCATAAGCTTGATGAACACGCTAAAAGATATAAAAGAACGTAGAAAGATAATACTATTTCGCATACCCGACCTTGGAGAGATAGAGGTGTCAGTTTAGACCCATATACTCGTGAATGTGTTGATTTCCTTTGTGTTTTCTCTCGATGGATCTGCATAAAAAGTTACCTAGGGGAAATACGTCACAAAATTGCCGTATTTAAAAAAAAATACAATTGTAATAGTATCGTTCATCTAATCAAAGGTAAAACAATAATTATTTATGAAAACAAATTAGTACTCAAGTGTTTGTGTGTCAATCCAACCTGATATGGGTCGTCTTAACATGTTATCTGACCTGCCCGACATTTCCATCATGCCGCCTCTTGTTAACACCCTAGTTAAAACTCCTGGATCCACCACTGAGTTCTCATATTTTGGTTATTCTTTTTAATATTACAAAAAAGCTAAAACGTAACTCCAGAGTTGTTTACATGATTATGTATTTTGCAAACGATATGCATATTGATTTTATTAACAGTTGGAATCTCCAGACTTGAAGTTCAATGGTCCTGAAAAGTAGGGGAAGACTGATTACTTTCTGCACCTGCGCAATGCTAAGTTCTGTTTGGCTCCTCGTGGCGAGTCATCTTGGACTCTTCGCTTTTATGAGTCCTTTTTCTCTCCTTATCTATTTCTTTCTCTTATTGCTGTAACATAGCCAGATAAACTGTGAAGGGAGAAAATTTTGTAAATAGATTATAACATACTATATTTGGGGGCTAATTTCTTTTTAATTAGTTATTAGTCACTAAAATTTGAAGTATTAACTATAAAAGTGGATAGGGGGAGCCGTGTCCATTAGCCCTTTTGGCTTGATCACAGTGTACATATATTTCTATATATAGTACTTTCAAAAATGATGGTTCATCGAATAACTTAAGCTTTTATGCAGAACAGGAGTGCGTTCTGGTGCTCTTTTCAGATCAAGCAGAGCTACCATTTCAAAATTTTGTTGATTACTCCCAGATATCAATAAACAGGAATACGTTCCGGTGCTCTTGTCGGATCAGGCAGAGCTACCATCTTCACGAATTGGTACTGAACTTTTGGAGTACTTGAAGTCCATACCATGTTTGGTTTCCAGCATTCGATTTTAAACATTATGATATCTGCATCACCATTTTCGGGAGTAATTAGTTGCTATTTCTGGTTAAAGTCATGTTTAGTAAATAAATGTAGTCTTATGCATCATTTTTTTTAGAAAATACAAATAACGAACTGTACTATATCACTCTGTGATTGACGGACAATGTTACGAGTTGCCAGTGCTCCACTTTTTACTTACAACATGGTCCATTAAATAGCTGAATAAGTGCAATGCATATAAGCAGTTTTTGCATATATGAAAATAATAAATAAATTGTAGTGCCTACTAGCTTATAAAATGTGATTAGTTTCTAGAGGTGGCAAAATGAGTTGCGTAATGGGTCATAGGGGGTAACTTTTTAGCACCGGTTGACGAGGGCCAGGTCTGGCTGGGTCGACCAGCCAACACTTTTTTGTACATTCTTTTTGAATTTTACAGATAATTAATGTATATATAATTACAGAAACTTTACAATCAAAGTAAAACATAGTTTGTTTGATTGATTTAGGATGCTGAAAACATTTGAACAATACTTAGGGAGACTTTCAACTCGATTGACTTTTGAGCCGAGTCATATTTAGGCAAGTTATGGGCCATTTGAAGTAACATTGTAACATTGCCCCTAAAGTAGAAACAAAGAATAAAGCAATTTTTGGAATTTTAAAGTATGAGAACTTAAACAGAAACCGGCCGCTGATAGGTTACTATTTTACATCAATTGACCCTTTTGATTATACCATGCTCAGATAAACGGATAGAGTAGATGATAGCTCGTGGCAGAAAGATGAGATGCTTATGGGTTTATGCTCTTGATTCGGAGCCCTGCTCTGCGTTTACTGGGATACTGTGGGAACTCCAGAGGAAAACAAGAACATTTCATCACTCACCCGAAACATTTTGGCTGTATAATGGATCCATAGTTAACAGAGACTTGGTTGAATTCCACAAATGGAGACCACCCATGCCTTTGCCTTGATTATGTTTTGGCTTCACCCGTTGGTTGATGATATTTTGCTAATGGACAGAGATCGTAGAATATGTTTACCTGTACTACCGGTATATACTATTTAGTGTGATATAAGAAACTAAGTCTTCCTACTGTCATTCGATTGATTTGTATCATAATAGTAACAGAGAAAATGAAATTTCGTTGCAACCTGTTTGGGTAGTGTTGTTGTTGTGAAAGATAATATTATGCACATACAAATGTAAAGAAATGCTTATGTCAAATCTAGATTCGATAAGCATCATCAGTTCCGAACCTTAATAGGCTAGATTACTTCACAGTTATTACTTTAGAACATACGACTTAAATCATACCGTTTATACTAGGTATGACATGTTCATTAACACAATCTATATAATTGTTTTTCTAATTTTCAGCTTCTATTCTTTTTAAGGAACTACATGGTAAGGTTGTATTACTGACTTCACACAACTTTGCGGGATAAAGTATGCCAAACTAAATACAGTGTCGTCATAAGAAAATGCGCAGCAAACTAATTGATTTTTTTCACTACCAAAAGTACTTCATACATAACCTACATACAATCATAAGTAGTTTTTACCATAATTCAAAATCAGATATCTATGATTCAATTTGCACGATATAGTTTCGTTCATATCAAATCATCACCTCATCATTTGCATAAAAAGATAAATACAAAAACACATAATAAAAAAAACAGCTATGCAACAATTCTAATAAGAATCCTATCAAACCTTAAACACCTAATTAACAACTCTAATAAGATGATTTATAGGGCTCGGCTCATTGATTGTATATAGGATTACCGAGCCCTGAGAGAGGCTGGATGTAAAAGCTGTGCAAACACACATAAGAGAGGTGGATCACCAGTGTACGTGATTAATTAGAGTCAACAATACAAAGACAATAGTTATAAATGGAAAACCGACGAAGATGGTATTTGATATTAAGCATAAATGAAGGGGATAAAAACAACAAAATATGGTAACAACAAGAGAAAAGTATTCTCGCAGATGGTGTCATGAAGACATCTCAATCTTGAAGGAAATCTAAGCATGCATCCTACCAACTTCATTAGCTTATTCAAATGTGATTCGTGATAATTATGAATTTCAGAAATAGCATAAGGTTGATGAACATGCTAAAAGATATAAAGTTCGTAGAAAGATAATACTATATACCCGACCTTGGAGCGATAGAGGTGTCAGTTTAGACCCATATACACGTGAATGTGTTGATTTCCTTTGTGTTTTCTCTCAATGGATTTGTATAAAAAGTTACCTAATGGGGGAACAGGTCACAAAATTGCCGTATTAAAAAAAAATTACAGTTGTAATAGTATCGTTCATCTAATCAAAGGTAAAAAAATAACTATTTATGAAAACAAATTAGTAGACTAGTGTTTGTGTGTCAATCCAACCTGATATGGGTCGTCTTGACTTGTTATCTGACCTGCCCGACATTTCCATCATGCCGCCTCTGGTTAACACCCTAGTTAAAACTCCTGGATCCACCACTGAGTTCTCATATTTTGGTTATTCTTTTTAACTTTACAGAAAAGCTAAAACGTAACTCCAGAGTCGTTTACATGATTATGTATTTTGCAAACGATATGCACACTGGCGGAGATAAAGGGGGGTCCGGGGGGTCACGTGACCCCCCGGCGAAAAAAATTGTAGTGTAAATTTTCGAAAATTTTCGGCTATTTTTGTAATTTGCCCCCCCCCAACGGACCAATTTTTAGTGTAGTTTCTAAAAATTATCATATTTTGCCCCCTCGACAAAAAAGTTCTGGCTCCGCCCCTGGATATGCATAATGATTTTATCAACAGTTGGAATCTCCAGACTTGAAGTTCAGTGGTCCTGAAAAGTAGGGGAAGACTGATTACTTTCTACACCTGCGCAATGCTAAGTTCTGTTTGGCTCCTCGTGGCGAGTCATCTTGGACTCTTCGCTTTTATGAGTCCTTTTTCTCTCCTTATCTATTTCTTTCTCTTATTGCTGTAACATAGCCAGATAAACTGTGAAGGGAGAAAATTTTGTAAATAGATTATAACATACTATATTTGGGGGCTAATTTCTTTTTAATTAGTTATTAGTCACTAAAATTTGAAGTATTAACTATAAAAGTGGATAGGGGGAGCTGTGTCCGTTAGCCCTTTTGGCTTGATCACAGTGTACATATATTTCTCTAGTACTTTCAAAAATGATGGTTCATCAAATAACTTAGCTTTTATGCAAAACAGAAGTGCGTTCCAGTGCTCTTATCAGATCAGGCAGAGCTACCATTTCAAAATGTTGTTGATTACTCTCAGATTTCAATAAACAGGAATGCGTTCCGGTGCTCTTGTCAGATCAGGCAGAGCTACCATCTTCACGAATTGGTACTGAACTTTTGTAGTACTTGAAGTCCATACCATGTTTGGTTTCCAGCATTCGATTTTAAACATTATGATATCTGCATCACCATTTTTGGGAGTAATTAGTTGCTATTTCTGGTTAAAGTCATGTTTAGTAAATAAATGTAGTCTTATGCATCATTTTTTTTTAGAAAATACAAATAACGAACTGTACTATATCACTCTGTGATTGACGGACAATGTTACGAGTTGCCAGTGCTCCACTTTTTACTTACAACATGGTCCATTAAATAGCTAAATAAGTGCAATGCATATAAGCAGTTTTTGCATATATGAAAATAATAAATAAATTGTAGTGCCTACTAGCTTATAACATGTGATTAGTTTCTAGAGGTGGCAAAATGAGTTGCGTAATGGGTCTTAAGGGGTAACTTTTTAGCACCGGTTGACGAGGGCTAGGTCTGGCTGGGTCGACCAGCCAACACTTTTTTGTACATTCTTTTTTAATTTTACAGATAACTAATCTATATATAATTACAGAAACTTTACAATCAAAGTAAAACATAGCTTGTTTGACTAAGTTGATTTAGGATGCTGAAAACATTTGAACAATACTAAAAAAAAAAAATTATTGCCGTTCTAAAAAAAAAAACTTAGGGAGACTTTCAACTCGATTGACTTTTGAGCCGAGTCATATTTAGGCAAGTTGTGGGCCATTTGAAGTTATAGGCAAGTAGAAACAAAGAATAAAGCAATTTTTGGAATTTTAAAGTATGAGAACTTAAACAGAAACCAGCTGCTGATAGGTTACTATTTTACATCAACTGCCCTTTTGGTTATACCATGCTCAGATAAAAGCATAGAGGAGATGCTAGCTTGTGGCAGAAAGATGAGATGCTTATGGGTTTATGCTCCTGATTAGGAGCCCTGCTCTGCGTTTACTGGGATACTGGGTGAACTCCAAAGGAAAACAAGTACATTTCATCACTCACCCGAAACATTTTGGCTGCATACTGGATCCATAGTTAACATAGACTTGGTTGAATTCCACAAATGGAGACCACCCATGCCTTTGCCTTGATTATGTTTTGGCTTCACCCGTTGGTTGACGATATTATGCTAATGGACAGAGATCGTAGAATATGTTTACCTGTACTACCGGTATATACTATTTAGTGTGATATAAGAAACTAAGTCTTCCTACTGTCATTCGATTGAGTTGTATCATAATAGTAAGCGAGAAAATTGAAATTTATTTATTTAATAGTTAGAGAAATTTCTTTCTCGATATTCCAAAGGTTCATGATACTAAATGTTTATTGCAACCTGTTTGGCTAGTGTTGTTGCTGTGAAAGATAATATTATGCACATACAAATGTAAAGAAATGCTTGTGTCAATTCTAGATTTGATAAGCGTCATCAGTTCCGAACCTTTATAGGCTAGATTACTTCACAGTTATTACTTTAGAACGACTTAGATCATTCCGTTTATACTAGGTATGACATGTTGATTAACACAATCTAATAATTGTTTTTCTAATTTTCAGCTTCTATTCTTTTTAAGGAACTACATGGTAAGGTTGGATTACTACCTTCACAAAACTTTGCGGGATAAAATATGCCAAACTAAATACAGTGTCGTCATAAGAAAATGCGCAGCAAACTAATTGATTTTTTTCGCTACCAAAAGTACTTCATAGTTCATACATAACCTACATACAATCGTAAGTAGTTTTTACCATAATTCAAAATCAGAGATCTATGAACAGATCTCAATGGTGCAATTTGCACGATATAGTTTCGTTCATATCAAATCATCACCTCATCATTTGCACAAAAAGTTAAATACAAAAACACATAAAAAAACAACTATGCAACAATTCTAATAAGAATCCTATCAAACCTTAAACACCTAATTAACAACTCTAATACGATGATTTATAGGGCTCGGCTCATTGATTGTAGGCTGGATGTAAAAGCTGTGCATACACACATAATAGAGAGGTGGATCACCAGTGTACGTGATTAATTAGAGTCAACAATACAAAGACAATAGTTATAAATGAAAAACCGACGAAGATGGTATTTGATATTAAGCATAAATGAAGAGGATAAAAACAACAAAATATGGTAACAACAAGAGAAAAGTACTCTTGCAGATGGTGTCATGAAGACATCTCAATCTTGTAGGAAATCTAAGCATGCATCCTACCAACTTCATTAGCTTATTTAAATGTGATCCGTGCTAATGAATTTCAGAAATAGCATAAGCTTGATGAACACGCTAAAAGATATAAAGAACGTAGAAAGATAATATTATGTCACATACCCGACCTTGGAGGGATAGAGGTGTCAGTTTAGACTCATATACTCGTGAATGTGTTGATTTCCTTTGTGTTTTCTCTCGATGGATCTGCATAAAAAGTTACCAAAAGGGGGAATAGGTCACAAAATTGCCGTATTTAAAAAAAATACAATTGTAATAGTATCGTTCATCTAATCAAAGGTAAACCAATAATTATTTATGAAAACAAATTAGTAGACAAGTATTTGTGTGTCAATCCAACCTGATATGGGTCGTCTTGACATGTTATCTGACCTGCCCGACATTTCCATCATGCCGCCTCTTGTTAACACTCTAGTTAAAACTCCTCGATCCACCACTGAGTTCTCATATTTTGGTTATTCTTTTTTAATGTTACAAAAAAGCTAAAACGTAACTCCAGAGTCGTTTACATCATTATGTATTTTGCAAACGATATGCATAATGATTTTATCAACAGTTGGAATCTCCAGACTTGAAGTTCAGTGGTCCTGAAAAGTTGGGGAAGACTGATTACTTTCTACACCTGCGCAATGCTAAGTTCTGTTCGGCTCCTCGTGGCGAGTCATCTTGGACTCTTCGCTTTTATGAGTCCTTTTTCTCTCCTTATCTATTTCTTTCTCTTATTTCTGTGAAGGAAAAAAAGTTTGTAAATAGATTATAACATACTATATTTGGGGGCTAATTTCTTTTTAATTAGTTATTAGTCACTAAAATTTTGAAGTATTAACTATAAAAGTGGATAGGGGGAGCCGTGTCCATTAGCCCTTTTGGCTTGATCACAGTGTACATATATTTCTATAGTACTTTCAAAAATGATGGTTCATCGAATAACTTAAGCTTTTATGCAGAACAGGAGTGCGTTCTGGTGCTCTTATCAGATCAGGCAGAGCTACCATTTCAAAATGTTGTTGATTACTCCCCGATATCAATAAACAGGAATACGTTCCGGTGCTCTTGTCGGATCAGGCAGAGCTACCATCTTCACGAATTGGTACTGAACTTTTGGAGTACTTGAAGTCCATACCATGTTTGGTTTCCAGCATTCGATTTTAAACATTATGATATCTGCATCACCATTTTTGGGAGTAATTAGTTGCTATTTCTGGTTAAGGTTATGTTTAGTAAATAAATATAGTCTTATGCATCATGTTTTTTAGAAAATACAAATAGCGAACTGTAATATATCACTCTGTGATTGACGGACAATGTTACGAGTTGCAGTGCTCCACTTTTTACTTACAACATGGTCCATTAAATAGCTGAATAAGTGCAATGCATATAAGCAGTTTTTGCATATATGAAAATAATAAATAAATTATAGTGCCTACTAGCTTATAACATGTGATTAGTTTCTAGAGGTGGCAAAATGAGTTGCGTAATGGGTCATAAGGGGTAACTTTTTAGCACCGGTTGACGAGGGCTAGGTATGGCTGGGTCGACCAGCCAACACTTTTTTGTACATTCTTTTTTAATTTTACAGATAATTAATGTATATATAATTACAGAAACTTTACAATCAAAGTAGAACATAGCTTGTTTGACTAAGTTGATTTAGGATGCTGAAAACATTTGAACAATACTTAGGGAGACTTTCAACTCGATTGACTTTTGAGCCGAGTCATATTTAGGCAAGTTATGGGCCATTTGAAGTTATAGGCAAGTAGAAACAAAGAATAAAGCAATTTTTGGAATTTTAAAGTATGAGAACTAAAACAGAAACCAGCCGCTGATAGATTACTATTTGACATCAATGGCCATGCTCAGATAAACGTATAGAGGAGATGATAGCTCGTGGCAGAAATATGAGATGCTTATGGGTTTATGCTCCTGATTCGGAGCCCTGCTCTGCGTTTACTGGGATACTGTGGGAACTCCAGAGGAAAACAAGGACATTTCATCACTCACCCGAAACATTTTGGCTGCATAAGGAATCCATAGTTGACAGAGACTTGGTTGAACCACAAATGGAGACCACCCATGCCTTTGCCTTGATTATGTTTTGGCTTCACCCGTTGGTTGACGATATTTTGCTAATGGACAGAGATCGTAGAATATGTTTACCTGTACTACCGGCATATACTATTTAGTGTGATATAAGAAACTAAGTCTTCCTACTGTCATTCGATTGAGTTGTATCATAATAGTAAGCAAGGAAATTGAAATTCATTTTATTTAATAGTTAGAGAAATTTCTTTCTCAAGTTCTGCACTTTATGGTTCAAGAAATAATTTTTGTGCCAGCAGCAACAAAAACTGATCATTCGCAAACAAAAGTACGAGGAAAACAGTTATTCTACTTGGAATAAAAGTTTCGGAATCATATTTTACTACGAATTATTCGACTATTACAGCTTTGAACAGTATAATCACCATACAATCACCATCTCCTACTACAGATTTTATCACAATTGATTATGTGACTCTATTATACAATATCACACAGTAAATTTCAAACGCACATCCAAACACCCATATTGGAAAATCATATGCCATGAGAGCTTTATTTAACATGAAGAAGTTGGCCATAATTAATCAAGCCCCAATTTTCTAAAAACAAATAACTAACAATTTCCAAGCTTCCGAAAATGTTAACCTTGTAGAAGGTTCTTCCCTAAACTTATCAATAATAAAATAACGATACTCATTGTAAGCTTTTGGGTTTCTGGTAAATGAACTACAGTAAAAAAGAGCGGTGTTAGGGCAACCTTTTCAATCTCGTTAATGTTATCTCATGAAAACCAGCCTGTTTAATGCATATGAATTTATGAAGCAAATATGAGAGACGTACCTTGGTCGTCTACCTGCATTGGAGTTGCCGTATGTGAAACCGGTTTATTTAAGGGTCGTGAAACATGGATATCATCAGTCCCATGTAGCATACCAAATTACTAACAACATTTCTTACAAATGTTATCGTACCCATATTCTACTTGCAAAAAAACTTGTTATTGCTTTAAGAGAATTAGTTTCACGCAGAATTCTGTTGCGTTTTCCAATTAGACCGTTTTTTGACTTGCGCTTTTTATGGTATATAGTGTCACTTCCTAATTGACCTCATCTTCTTACCTCACGGTCATTACTTTAGAACACACGACTTAATTCATACCGTATATACTATGTGTGACATGTTCATTAACACACTCTATGTAATCGCTTTCTTTCTAATTTTAAGCTTTTTTTCTTCTTAGGGAACTACATGGGAAGGTTGGATTACCACCTTCACAAAACTTTGGGGAATTAAGTATGCCAAATAACAATATACAGTGCCGTAAGAAAATGCGCGTGCACCAAACTAATTGAGACTTTTCGCTACCAAAAGTACTTCATACATCACCTACATACAACCATAAGTAGTTTTTACCACAATTCAAAATCGGAATAGATCTTGATGGTGCAATTTGCACGATATAGTTTCGTTCATATCAAATCATCACCTCATCATTTGCATAAAAAGATAAATACAAAAACACATAAAAATAAAAACAACTATGCAACAATTCTAATAAGAATCCTATCAAACCTTAAACACCTAATTAACAACTCTAATAAGATGATTTATAGGGCTCGATCGGCTCATTGATTGTATATAGGATTACGGCCGAGCCTTATATATCCAGCCCTAATTTTGTTTTTCACAACAAGTTTAAACTCATTCCAAACCTCTGGAAACAATGCATCAATCAACTCCCTCAACTGATACACCCACAAGAACTTCGACCGTTTAAACTCTACAAACGACACACGTAAGTGTGTATTCACGAGCATGAACCGATCAGCGATTGTAGAACGACAAATGGGACATGTTTGCTTGAGATAAAGCCACTTACGTATACAACTAGCATGGAACTTATGGTGACATGGGAGTTGTTTAATGTTGACGACGAGTTCTTCCATGCATATCGTGCATGCGGCGGCTGGTGGCTGACGGCGGAAAGCAGCGGTGAGGGTTCGAGTAATGTGTTGAATTTTTGTTGTTATAAGCGCAGCCATTGGAATTGGAATAATGCCCTATGCTACCGGGTACGGTGGTTATTTATCAATTTTTCATTTTTTATATATGATAAATATAAATGTTTTATAACTTCGGGTATGAAGTTTAAAGTATATACTTTCTACCCCCAAGAGGTTTTACAAGTTTTAACTTAGCTATAAACTCTATATTTGAAGCATATTTATTTCTATCAGGGTTATTTACTGTTTTTGTTGTTATAAATTAAAGGATGATGAATTATTTGCAAAATTTTGATTGACAACTCGACAATATATTAGTATATAACTTTGATGAAGTATTTACAAGGTTAACAACTTTTCGAGGTTTGTAATCAAAGAAGAAAACTATGTCGTTAAGTTATATGTGGTCAAATTCTAATGCGGTAACATAAAGCTGAATAATGACGTATATGATTTTTATAGAAAAAAATGATTCGATATATTATTTTCTTCCGAAGTGTGATTTTTAGTGTGCGGTTCAAAAAAATCCACACTTAAAATTTTGACAAAACCCATACTTTTGACTATGCACCAATAATAGAGTAGGAGGATATATCATTTTTCAGTCAAGAAACATACTTTTAACTTACATTACTTGTTGCGCACTTGGCAATTGGCACGCAATACGTTTATCCCATAAAAAAAGATATAAAGTTCGTAGAAAGATAATACTATATACCCGACCTTGGAGCGATAGAGGTGTCAGTTTAGACCCATATACACGTGAATGTGTTGATTTCCTTTGTGTTTTCTCTCAATGGATTTGTATAAAAAGTTACCTAATGGGGGAACAGGTCACAAAATTGCCGTATTAAAAAAAAATTACAGTTGTAATAGTATCGTTCATCTAATCAAAGGTAAAACAATAACTATTTATGAAAACAAATTAGTAGACTAGTGTTTGTGTGTCAATCCAACCTGATATGGGTCGTCTTGACTTGTTATCTGACCTGCCCGACATTTCCATCATGCCGCCTCTGGTTAACACCCTAGTTAAAACTCCTGGATCCACCACTGAGTTCTCATATTTTGGTTATTCTTTTTAACTTTACAAAAAAGCTAAAACGTAACTCCAGAGTCGTTTACATGATTATGTATTTTGCAAACGATATGCACACTGGCGGAGATAAAGGGGGATCTGGGGGGTCACGTGACCCCCCGAAAAAAATTGTAGTGTAAATTTTCGAAAATTTTCGGCTATTTTTGTAATTTGCCCCCCCAACGGACCAATTTTTAGTGTAGTTTCTAAAAATTATCATATTTTGCCCCCTAGACAAAAAAGTTCTGGCTCCGCCCCTGGATATGCATAATGATTTTATCAACAGTTGGAATCTCCAGACGTGAAGTTCAGTGGTCCTGAAAAGTAGGGGAAGACTGATTACTTTCTACACCTGCGCAATGCTAAGTTCTGTTTGGCTCCTCGTGGCGAGTCATCTTGGACTCTTCGCTTTTATGAGTCCTTTTTCTCTCCTTATCTATTTCTTTCTCTTATTGCTGTAACGTAGCCAGATAAACTGTGAAGGGAGAAAATTTTGTAAATAGATTATAACATACTATATTTGGGGCCTAATTTCTTTTTAATTAGTTATTAGTCACTAAAATTTGAAGTATTAACTATAAAAGTGGATAGGGGGAGCCGTGTCCATTAGCCCTTTTGGCTTGATCACAGTGTACATATATTTCTATAGTACTTTCGAAAATGATGGTTCATCGAATAACTTAAGCTTTTATGCAGAACAGGAGTGCGTTCTGGTGCTCTTATCAGATCAAGCAGAGCTACCATTTCAAAATTTTGTTGATTACTCCCAGATATCAATAAACAGGAATACGTTCCGGTGCTCTTGTCGGATCAGGCAGAGCTACCATCTTCACGAATTGGTACTGAACTTTTGGAGTACTTGAAGTCCATACCATGTTTGGTTTCCAGCATTCGATTTTAAACATTATGATATCTGCATCACCATTTTCGGGAGTAATTAGTTGCTATTTCTGGTTAAAGTCATGTTTAGTAAATAAATGTAGTCTTATGCATCATTTTTTTTAGAAAATACAAATAACGAACTGTACTATATCACTCTGTGATTGACGGACAATGTTACGAGTTGCCAGTGCTCCACTTTTTACTTACAACATGGTCCATTAAATAGCTGAATAAGTGCAATGCATATAAGCAGTTTTTGCATATATGAAAATAATAAATAAATTGTAGTGCCTACTAGCTTATAAAATGTGATTAGTTTCTAGAGGTGGCAAAATGAGTTGCGTAATGGGTCATAGGGGGTAACTTTTTAGCACCGGTTGACGAGGGCCAGGTCTGGCTGGGTCGACCTGCAGCCAACACTTTTTTGTACATTCTTTTTGAATTTTACAGATAATTAATGTATATATAATTACAGAAACTTTACAATCAAAGTAAAACATAGTTTGTTTGATTGATTTAGGATGCTGAAAACATTTGAACAATACTTAGGGAGACTTTCAACTCGATTGACTTTTGAGCCGAGTCATATTTAGGCAAGTTACGGGCCATTTGAAGTAACATTGTAACATTGCCCCTAAAGTAGAAACAAAGAATAAAGCAATTTTTGGAATTTTAAAGTATGAGAACTTAAACAGAAACCGGCCGCTGATAGGTTACTATTTTACATCAATTGACCCTTTTGATTATACCATGCTCAGATAAACGGATAGAGTAGATGATAGCTCGTGGCAGAAAGATGAGATGCTTATGGGTTTATGCTCTTGATTCGGAGCCCTGCTCTGCGTTTACTGGGATACTGTGGGAACTCCAGAGGAAAACAAGAACATTTCATCACTCACCCGAAACATTTTGGCTGTATAATGGATCCATAGTTAACAGAGACTTGGTTGAATTCCACAAATGGAGACCACCCATGCCTTTGCCTTGATTATGTTTTGGCTTCACCCGTTGGTTGATGATATTTTGCTAATGGACAGAGATCGTAGAATATGTTTACCTGTACTACCGGTATATACTATTTAGTGTGATATAAGAAACTAAGTCTTCCTACTGTCATTCGATTGATTTGTATCATAATAGTAACAGAGAAAATGAAATTTCGTTGCAACCTGTTTGGGTAGTGTTGTTGTTGTGAAAGATAATATTATGCACATACAAATGTAAAGAAATGCTTATGTCAAATCTAGATTCGATAAGCATCATCAGTTCCGAACCTTAATAGGCTAGATTACTTCACAGTTATTACTTTAGAACATACGACTTAAATCATACCGTTTATACTAGGTATGACATGTTCATTAACACAATCTATATAATTGTTTTTCTAATTTTCAGCTTCTATTCTTTTTAAGGAACTACATGGTAAGGTTGTATTACTGACTTCACACAACTTTGCGGGATAAAGTATGCCAAACTAAATACAGTGTCGTCATAAGAAAATGCGCAGCAAACTAATTGATTTTTTTCACTACCAAAAGTACTTCATACATAACCTACATACAATCATAAGTAGTTTTTACCATAATTCAAAATCAGATATCTATGATTCAATTTGCACGATATAGTTTCGTTCATATCAAATCATCACCTCATCATTTGCATAAAAAGATAAATACAAAAACACATAATAAAAAAAACAGCTATGCAACAATTCTAATAAGAATCCTATCAAACCTTAAACACCTAATTAACAACTCTAATAAGATGATTTATAGGGCTCGGCTCATTGATTGTATATAGGATTACCAAGCCCTGAGAGAGGCTGGATGTAAAAGCTGTGCAAACACACATAAGAGAGGTGGATCACCAGTGTACGCGATTAATTAGAGTCAACAATACAAAGACAATAGTTATAAATGGAAAACCGATGAAGATGGTATTTGATATTAAGCATAAATGAAGAGGATAAAAGCAACAAAATATGGTAACAACAAGAGAAAAGTACTCTCGCAGATGGTGTCATGAAGACATCTCAATCTTGTAGGCAAATCTAAGCATGCTTCCTACCAACTTCATTAGCTTATTTAAATGTGATCCGTGATAATGAATTTCAGGAATAGCATAAGGTTGATGAACACGCTAAAAGATATAAAGTTCGTAGAAAGATAATACTATGTTGATTTCCTTTGTGTTTTCTCTCAATGGATTTGTATAAAAAGTTACCTAAAGGGGGAACAGGTCTTAAAATTGCCGTATTAAAAAAAAAAAAAAAAAAATACAATTGTAATAGTATCGTTCATCTAATCAAAGGTAAAACAATAACTATTTATGAAAACAAATTAGTAGACTAGTGTTTGTGTGTCAATCCAACCTGATATGGGTCGTCTTGACTTGTTATCTGACCTGCCCGACATTTCCATCATGCCGCCTCTTGTTAACACCCTAGTTAAAACTCCTGTATCCACCTGTTATCTAATCGTAGAATATGTTTACCTGTACTACAGGTATATACTATTTAGTGTGATATAAGAAACTAAGTCTTCCTACTGTCATTCGATTGAGTTGTATCATAATAGTAAGCTAGAAAATGGAAATTCATTTTTTTAATAGTTAGAGAAATTTATTTCTCAAGTTGCAGTAACCGAATTTTGATGTCCAGGAGATAGAAATTCTGCACTTTATGGTTCAAGAAATAATTTTTGTGCCAGCAGCAACAAAAACTGATCATTCGCAAACAAAAGTACCAGGAAAACAGTTATTCCACTTGGAATAAAAGTTTCAGAATCATATTCTACTACGAATTATTCGACTATTACAGCTTTGCACAGTATAATCACCATACAATCACCATCTCCTACTACAGATTTTATCACAATTGATTATGTGACTCTATTATACAATATCACACAGTAAGTTTCAAACGCACATCCAAACACCCATATTGGAAAATCATATGCCATGAGAGCTTTATTTAACATGAAGAAGTCGGCCATAATTAATCAAGCCCCAATTTTCTAAAAACAAATAACTAACAATTTCCAAGCTTCCGATAATGTTAACCTTGTAGAAGTTTCTTCCCTAAACTTATCAATAATAAAATAACGATACTCTTTGTAAGCTTTTGGGTTTCTGGTAAATGAACTACAGTAAAAAAGAGCGGTGTTAGGGCAACCTTTTCAATCTCGAGTAATGTTATCTCATGAAAACCAACCTGTTAATGCATAGCAAATATGAGAGACGTACCTTGGTCGTCTACCTGCATTGGAGTTGCCGTATGTGAAACCGGGTTATTTAAGGGTCATGAAACATGGATATCATCAATCGGCCATGTAGCATGCCTCATTACTAACAACATTTCTCACAAATGTATTCGAACCCAACTTGCAAAAATTCTCGTTTTTGCTTTAAGAGAATTAGTTTCATGCAGAATTCTGTAGCGTTTTCCAATTAGACCGTTTTTTGACTTGTGCTTTTTATGGTATATAGTGTCACTTCCTAACTGGCCTCATCTTCTTACCTCACGGTCATTACTTTAGAACACACGACTTAATTCATACCATATATACTATGTGTGACATGTTCATTAACACACTCTATGTAATCGTTTTCTTTCTAATTTTAAGCTTTTTTTCTTCTTAGGGAACTACATGGTAAGGTTGGATTACCACCTTCACAAAACTTTGGGGAATTAAGTATGCCAAATAACTAAATACAGTGCCATAAGAAAATGAGCGTGCACCAAACTAATTGAGACTTTTCGCTACCAAAAGTACTTCATACATCACCTAGATACAATCATAAGTAGTTTTTACCACAATTCAAAATGATCTCGATGGTGCAATTTGCACGATATAGTTTCGTTCATATCAAATCATCACCTCATCATTCGCATAAAAAGATAAATACAAAAACACATAAAAAAAAAACAACTATGCAACAATTCTAATAAAAATCCTATCAAACCTTAAACACCTAATTAACAACTCTAATAAGATGATTTATAGGGCTCGATCGGCTCATTGATTGTATATAGGATTACGGCCGAGCCTTATATATCCAGCCCTAATTTTGTTTTTCACAACAAGTTTAAACTCATTCCAAACCTCTGGAAACAATGCATCAATCAACTCCCTCAACTGATACACCCACAAGAACTTCGACCGTTTAAACTCTACAAACGACACACGTAAGTGTGTATTCACGAGCATGAAACGATCAGCAATTGTAGAACGACAAATGGGACATGTTTCCTTGAGATAAAGCCACTTACGTATACAACTAGCATGGAACTTATGGTGACATGGGAGCTGTTTAATGTTGACGACGAGTTCTTCCATGCAAATCGTGCATGCCGCGGCTGGTGGCTGACGGCGGAAAGCAGCGGTGAGGGTTCGAGTAATGTGTTGAATTTTTGTTGTTATAAGCGCAGCCATTGGAATTGGAATACGGTGGTGATTTATCAATTTTTCAATTTTTATATATGATAAATATAAGGGTTTATAAATGTTTTATAATTTTGGGTATGAAGTTTAAAGTATATACTTTCTACCCCCAAGAGGTTTTACAAGTTTTAACTTAGCTATAAACTCTATATTTACTGTTTTTGTTGTTATAAATTAAAGGATGATGAATTATTTGCAAAATTTTGATTGACAACTCGACAATATATTAGTATATAACTTTGATGAAGTACTTACAAGGTTAACAACTTTTCGAGGTTTATAATCAAAGAAGAAAACTATGTCTCGTTAAGTTATATGCGGTCAAATTCTAATGCGGTAATATAAAGCTGAATAATGATGTATATGTTTTTTACAGAAAAAAATGATTCGATAGATTATTTTCTTCCGAAGTGTGATTTTTAGTGTGCGGTTCAAAAAAATCCACACTTAAAATTTTGACAAAACCCATACTTTTGACTATGCACCAATAATAGAGTAGGAGGATATATCATTTTTCAGTCAAGAAACATACTTTTAACTTACATTACTTGTTGCGCACTTGGCAATTGGCACGCAATACTTTTATCCCATTATCAACCGTAAGTCTTCAATGTTTTTACGCACTCTTTAAAGATCGTAACTTTCACATATGCATGATGCTTTTAAGCTTTATTGAGTATTCACGAATCTATACAATAACAAATGCATTTATAGAAACGTACATGATACATGGTATAAGAACCTCTTTGGATATCATTTTTAAATAACTTAAATTCTGAGTTACAAAAGGTTGCTTGTAGTCTGGTCCAATAAAGCCTAATTTATATATGGGCTTAGTCGTAGGTATAACCTTACATTAATTAAACCAAGAACGGCCCAGTGAGCGTTTATAACTTCGCTTAATAAAAACTTATTATTAACTTCTAAATTTAATTAGGGGTCATCAAAAATAGGGTAATATCCACAAGAATCGAAAGCCGGAACCGAACTGAATTCGTCCAAAACCAAACTGAACCGAATAAAATATTCGGTTTTCAGTTTTGGATATAGTTTAGCAAAATGAAAACCAAATTCACATAAATAAATATTTTTATTTATATTTATATATTTATATAAAAAAATTATTTAAACACTTTCATAGTATAAATACAACATTTTTTTAAGCTTGCCATTTTTTATTTTTTTTTCTTCTAAAAATCTATATAATCAAATGAAAAAAATAAAAAATATATATAAATTATTTAATTCGGGTCGAAAACCAAACCGAATTCATAATAAGTTTTTGATTCGGTTCGTTTTCGGTTTTACCAAGAAAATCATTTTACTTGAACTAATCGAGCCGAATAAACCGAACAATCTGATAACCGAACCCATGAACACCTTAAATTTAATAATTTCAACTTTAATCTAACTTTAAACTCGGCTCGAATTCGACTTGTCAAACACACTATGTTCAAACTCGTTTATTTATTAGAAGCTCGTTTATACATAGTTATATGTATACACAACATATATATGTGTATATTTATGAGACTCATTTAGCCTTGCGGGTCTAGGAGATCTTTATATTTATAACTCGGGTTCAAGCTTAATTATCAAATAATCGCAACCTAGGCTCAAACTCGTGTAAGCTCTACTCATTTTGAGCTTTTACCGATTTAGTCTAAAGCTTTTTACGAGGGGCAAATGTGTGTACGTTTATTTCAACATTGATAAACTATGAGTAAAAATTATAAATAAAAAGTGGTTTCTATAGTATATTCTTATTGGACAATGGGGGAAAGGGGATCACTAGAATCGTGGCCGTTCATGAGAATCTTTTTGGCACGTATGTCGATAACGATAATGTAATTTTTAATTTAGTAACAAGTGTCAAGGAGGATGGTCTAAATCACAGCCGTCGATTAGAATCTTTCAAGTCAAACTCACATAAGACTCAATTAGTTTAATAATTTTACCCACATTTACGGCCTCATACATAATACTTCTTCGGTTCATTAATTTCGCCCCCTATACTTTTGTTTTAATCCATTTAAAACCCCTAAAGTATTTAAACTTAATTTGTCATACTTGACAAATTTAGCTATGGCACATGTTCTAGATAAAAGCTAAACCAACAACAATTTGGTTGAAAGCATTTTCGCACAGCATAAAGGGTACCACTACACTACGAGCCCTTTAACATTATTTTATAATTATCGCTTGAATGAAAACAAGACCTCATTTTGTAAGAAAGACATTATTTTGTAAGCCAACTTCTGTCTGATTTACATCTATATGTATAAAAGTGATTCTAGTTTACATAAAAGAAATTAAATAAACGTACTTATATCAACTATATTTAGCCTAGTTTTTGGCCGTACATATATTTAAATTGTAACAAGTTTGTGTTGGGTTCTTAGTTTATATGGTAAAAAGTAGGTTATGGATTATTTTTCACCATGATTTTTAACTTTTTCGTCTGCTAATTCACGGATTTGAGCCTACCGTCACACAGATTCAAACCAGGTAGGGTTGTTTGCACGTTACAAGAATTGAATTTGACCATTCACACATTTTAGTGGGATAATCACAAGCCCTTTTTGCAACTAAGCCACCTGACCTGGTTGATTCCAACTCAAAATATGCAACATTTGAAATAAAGTTTCAATTATATTTGTACTTTCTAATTTAATATTCGGTATATGATCAAATTTAGCGTATACCAGTTCCAAACTAGCTAACAAGCCTCTCCAGGTAAAGACAAAGTCACACCATCGATGGAGCTACAAAAAGTTCACAATTAACACATTTGGACTATTTTTGTGAAGCTACGTAGTTATTAACTTATTGTTACTTGAACGTGTTGGCTCCTTAGAGCATCCACTATGATAAACCTTTTACAAAAGTTTATACATTAATACACAAATAAATTTTAGACCTTTTGATTTTATAAACCTACATTCACTGTAGTATAAACCTTTGTAAGTTCATAAAATGTCTTTTTTAACAAATGCATTAAATGTATTGAATTTATAAATAGGTTCAAGAATTAGGACCTTTTCATGCCACATAAACATGAAATGAGTGTCCACTATGGTTGAAATAAACATAGACCTTTTCATATTTCTTAGACCTTTTCATAAACTCACCATAGTGAATGCCCTTAGCTTTATAAAAAAAATGAAGACGACAAAAAGTGAATTAGCTATATGAAAAAGCTAAATTGCCGATTTAATTCTGATAATTTGGAAATGAACCGGCGAATTCAAAAATCTGTCACATGATATTCATTAGTGTTAAACTTTCAAAATTCTTTTACATAGTTCTCAAAGGATATGCACATGAATATCATTCATGTACCTCAAACAAGACTTATAACACAATTTTTTTGTGGTGCATTTTAAGAAACTCGAGCTTTTATACTACATCTTACTCTACAAGGAATAAATTCATGTGATTCACGAGAATCCTCGGTAACAAATCAACACTTACTAAAAAAGTTTGTGTTATAAATGCAAAGTCACAAAAAACACAAGGAGTCAAAAGACAAAATGCATGAACCATACTAAAACACAAGTACAGATACATCCAAGAAACACGTCACGTGAAATGACAAACATAGTATGTGTATCTACCACCTCATCTCACTTCACTTCCTTATATAACTCATGATCATCATAAAAAGTTGATCACAAAGTAAAAAAAACCAAACAAACTTTAAAAAAAGAAAACCATCATCATGGCTAGTGCAGATTTTGATGTTGTGGTGCTTGAACAAGCAACAATGGGTGAGAACAAAAAGAGCTGTTGTAACACTGGACCAGGTTATGCTACACCTCTTGATGCTATGGTGGGTCCCAGAGAGTCACTTATTTATGTCACTTGTGTTTACACAGGTATATATACTTATATATCTTTGATCTGATTAACGTTTGGTTTATTTTAAGTAGTTTTGATGTGTTTGGTTTCAGTATGTTTGGTTTCGTTTAAAAGATGCAAAAATCACTCTTTTATATTTTGTTATTATTTGAGCTTAAAAAAAAAAAATAAATAAAAAAAAAAAAATAAAAATTATGGGTTAATTTTGGAAAAATGGGTGAGTTCATGTTGAGAGTTTTTTTTTTTTTTTTTTTTTTTTTTTTTTTTTCTTTAATTTAGATTAGGTTGGATTTATTATGTTACACTGATAATTTGCGTGATTTTGTTTTGGAGAAAATTCCTAGGTAAACATTTGGATAAGGGGTGTTTGGATGTTTGGTTTTAGAAAGTGGGTTATACGAACAGTGATAGTTTTGGTTGATAACTTGATATTTGTGAGTGTTTAATTGGTCATGTTTTCAAGTTGCAGAGAATAAGTTTTTTGGTTGATCAGTACTGTGATATTTAACGTGATCCGGATTAAGAATAATTTTATAGCATTAAGTTTTAGCAAGAATGGACCTGTTCATTTAAAGATCAATCAAAACTTGAGA
>LBNU01035511.1:92607-129285 GCA_014162995.1 Artemisia annua
TTTTTTTTTTTTTTTTTTTTTTTTTTTTTTTTTTTTTTTTTTTTTTTTAATATTAGATTAGATTGGATTATTATGTTAAACTGATATTTGTGATTTTGTTTTGGAGAAAATTCCTAGGTAAAATTTGGATAAGGGGTGTTTGGATGTTTGGTTTAGAAAGTGGTTATAGAAAGTGATAGTTTTGGTTGATAACTTGATATTTTGAGTGTGTTAATTGGTCATGTTTTCAAGTTGCAAGAATAAGTTTTGGTTGATCAAGTATGTGATTATTTAACGTGATCGGATTAAGAAAATTTATAGATTAAGTTTTTAGAAGAATGGACCTGTTCATTTAAGATCATCAAAAAACTTGAGACGCACCCGGGACAGTTGTGGGCCATTGGATCAAAAAATGGATGTTCCATATTGGTTTTGATTGCGTGTGATTGGAAATTTTGCAAAAACTGATTTATGTGATTAGCGTTTTCAAGTGAACCTCAAACTTTTGATGCCTGTATTGACTTTAAAGGTTGATCATACACGAAAAAGATAAATTTGTTTGAAGATAAGCAATTATTGTGGTTTGTGGAAAAAAGATACTAGTAGAAAGCAAGATGATAATGACTTCTCCATTCCTTTGTCCCAATCCAAACACCAATATTTAAATAAAAAAAAATAAAAAAATACAGGGTCATTTTAGATTCCAAATATAGAAATCATGACCTTGATGACATGAAAATTCAACATCTTGACCTTTGACCCTTTGAGCATGTTAAATAAGTAACTAATTTGTACCATATTATTATTGAAACATTGTTCAAAGTCTTTTGTTGGAGTAAGATTTGATTAAATGTTTATGATATTCTACTACATTACATATGCACCGCTATCACGAGCTATTAATAGCAAGGAAAAATCTCTATAGAAAACAATGCATGCCCCGGAAAATCTTGTTTGGTGTTAAAAAACTATGACTGTCATTCATCATATTATTATACTTTCTAGTGTACGAAGTGCATATCCTGTACAGAATCGTTGATCCAACATTGCTAATGACATGTAAAAGACAAACAAATACGAGATAATATGTGTTTTTTCAACGTGGATATGGAGGGTGACAAAATATGGTTTCATTCATGCTTTTGGTGTATTACAAGCTAGTGGTTGTTTGTAAACTGAGATTTTTCTTTGCTTTTGTGGTGTAATATAGGAACCGGTAAGGATAAGCCTGATTTCTTGGGAACAATCGATGTCGACCCTACCTCGAAAACCTACTCGCAAGTCATCCACAGGCTGCCTATGCCTAATGTTGGCGATGAGTTGCACCATTCTGGTTGGAATGCCTGCAGTTCTTGCTATGGTGATTCAAAGACTTCACGTCGTTACCTTGTTCTTCCAGCTCTTGTGTATGTATCTCTAACCAACAACTAGAAAACAGTTGACTTTTAAGAGTCAATATACTTATATTCTGCCATGAAACTGATCTGTAATGTTGACAATTTAACGGGGGTCTTCTTATTAAGAGGGATGGATAAGGTGGTGTTTGGATGGCGCTAAATCTGTTTTTTCATATTGTTTGGAATGAGTTTCAGATAGATGCGAAGAGTATCTGTAAGAAAACTGTTATTCGTTTTCGGCAACTGATTATCTGTTATCTGATCCTTCAAGTGGCGAAATCATTTTCCAGGTCTGGTAGAATATATGCTGTTGACACACTGAAGGATCCACGGGCTCCCACCTTCTATAAGGCGGTTGAGGCAAGTGACATCTCTGGTAAAACCGGATTAGCATATCCACACACCGCTCATTGTCTTGCTTCTGGTGAAATTATGGTTTCTTGCCTCGGAGACAAAGATGGAAAGGCGGAAGGAAACGGGTTTCTTCTTCTTGACTCAGACTTCAATGTGAAAGGAAGGTAAATAACATTTTATTGCGGTATAAATATTCATATTTAGAAGTGATACCAAAAGTTGCAAAATGGGCCGGCCACACATTTTTTGGGTACGGTTGCCCTTTTTTCTTGGGTTGATCCACAAACACTTTTTTGTTAAACTTTAATAGATAATAAGTGTGTCAAAATTTGATTACTATAATTGTACACGTATTGTTACAGTAATAATCTTATTATTTGAAATAAAATGATACAGGTGTCTTAATGCTGTAAAAAAACACTTATGGGCAACTTAAGACATGTACCTTTCTCGATGATTTCTTTTGTTTACTTGTTTAACCCGTTAGAGATATAACAAACATGAATCAACCCGTTTATAAGTAAATGAGCAATAAGCCCATAACTGTCATATCTTGGTAAGACTAATTTTCTTTGATATATATATTGTAGGTGGGAGAAACCTGGGCATAGTCCATTGTTCGGGTATGATTATTGGTACCAACCTCGACACAAGACCATGATCAGTACATCATGGGGAGCCCCGGCTGCTTTTACAAAGGGATTTAACCTTCAAGATGTTTCAGATGGTTTATATGGTCGCCATTTGCATGTCTATAACTGGCCCGAGGGTGAACTGAAACAAACAATTGATTTAGGCTCTGATGGTCTCTTGCCATTAGAGGTGAGTGCGAGAAAATTTCATAACATTAAACTGATTATTGATTTAATTTTAAATTACTTTGAATTTGTTGGTTATAGATTGTGAAAGTGAATCTTTAAGTCACAATAACGAGTTTGAAANAAATACCCTATTACAATGATAATATGAATTTTCGGATAAAACTGATTAGGAGGTTGTATTCATGAATCCTCGTTTAATTTTTCACAGATAAGGTTTTTGCACGACCCGACAAAAGATACAGGGTTTGTTGGATGTGCATTAAGTAGCAACATGGTGCGTTTTTTCAAGAACTCTGATGAATCATGGAGCCACGAGGTACAAATTTGATATTTTTCCGCATCTTTATTTCATTTCATGTAACATTCATTTAGATCATAAATATCTAATGGAAATCGGTCTAATAAACTTGGTAACATAGGTGGTGATGAAGGTGAAACCAGTGAAGGTCCAAAACTGGATTCTACCAGAAATGCCGGGACTTATTACAGATTTCCTAATTTCACTTGATGATCGGTTTCTTTACTTTGTGAACTGGCTACATGGGGATATTAGACAGTATAATATCGAGGACCCTAAGAGTCCTGTTTTGGTTGGTCAAGTATTTGTTGGTGGGTTGTTTCAAAAAGGAAGCCCAGTAGTTGCTGAGAATGATGATGGTACTACTTACCAGGTTGACGTTCCCGAAGTTAAGGTATGTATTTTTTTTTAGTTGCAATCATATGCTGCAAGGTTCACACATATATCCTTTATTATGTTGGGATGAATGCTTTCAAAGTAAATCATATGATTATCTGTAATAGAGGGGGTGTTTGGATTTGCGTTTTGGGACTAATTGTTGCAGTAATGAGTTGTCAAACCACACTATCTTATACACCGCATATTATTGACACGTAGACATCGTATTCACGTTGTATACAGCTTATGCATTGTTTAACTATTTATGATTGTTTCATATAGGGGCACCGATTGCTAGGAGGACCACAAATGATTCAGCTAAGCTTAGACGGGAAACGTCTCTATGTTACAAACTCGTTATTTAGCGAATGGGACAAGCAATTCTATCCAGAAATTGTGGAAAAAGGGTCTCACATGCTGCAGATTGATGTCGACACTGGAAAAGGTGGACTTGCGATAAACCCAAATTTCTATGTTGACTTTGGAGCGGAACCAGATGGTCCTTGTTTGGCTCATGAAATGAGATACCCCGGTGGTGACTGCACTTCAGATATATGGATTTAAACCATAAATCTGATCACTTGAACAGACTTTAAAGCTCTTCGTGTTTTCCTTGATTTACATATTTTAGATACATGGAATTGTGAATTGTGTACTTTTAGCTTGAAATAAAGGTTCCCTATTTGGTTTTATTCGCCTTGATGAATATGCATTGACCATGATGAACAGTTCTTAAGATGTATGTGACCCGAATGGTTTTAGCCAATTTTACGACCCGATCTGGAATTGTGGATCACAGCCCCAAGTGAAATGTACGTTTATGGTATAACTAGACTAAAAGGCTGCTAGGTCTGAAGACTTTTCTCTTGTATAGTACCTGACCTAAGTTTTAACAAGTTCTTCACCCACACACAGTAGAGTTTTACGGGTATAAATATTTTAGAAAGGGTTCTATGTTTGTAATTATCTATGGACATAAAACGACCCCAAATCGACTAAACTAGTTCAGGTCCCCATGTTTTGTGTTTGTGTGCTTATCAGTTTTTCTTCAGTTCATTGCGAGAATTTCACTTGAACATACATATAGCATATAAACTTAATAAAAAAGTTGCAGATTAATTATAGATGACGATAATTTATCAAAGAAAATTATGATAAATTAAAGAGCATAACAAAAGTGAGAACCACAATCTTGTGAATAAAATGCGTCTAAAGAGGCTAAAATGAGTTTGGCTGAAAGATATCTATCGTGCTAGAGGTATCATCATCAGCTTGAAGAGCTTGAGGTAGGCTCATATGGCGGCGATAATAAGTGTTTTCTTGTTCTTGTCGTAACGGTTTCCATTGTTCAAAAAGAGGACGCAATACGTTAACAACATAACCCATGTCAGGTCTATGAAACGGCTCACGGTGTAGTGCAGTGTTTTGCCAGTTCAGCCACCTTGAAAATGCTTTCAAGTGTTTCATTATCATTAGTATCGAGGGCTTTGTCTACATATTTTACCATGTTTTCCTTGGTGACAGGTACCCTTCGAAACCAGGTAGCCAGTTGACAACTCTCATATGGCATAGTTTCATCTAGTGCTTTTCAGCCAGTAATCAACTGCATTAAGACTACCCCAAACGAGTAAACATCCACCTTTGTCGTCACCCTCCCAGTAGCTGTTTTGACCAAAAAAATGTTTGAATTTTAGAACACCGCAATTTATATTGAGATGATAATAACATACACAATAAAGGAATATATACAGAAGTAGAAAAGGGAAGGTGGTAGTTCTCACCAGAATACTCTGGTGCCAGTATAATATCGAGGACCCTAAGAGTCCTGTTTTGGTTGTTCAAGTATTTGTTGGTGGGTTGTTTCAAAAAGGAAGCCCGGTAGTTGCTGAGAATGATGATGGTACTACTTACCAGGTTGACGTTCCAGAAGTTAAGGTATGTTTTTTTGTAGTTACAATAATCATATGCTGCAAGGGTCACACATATATCCTTTATTATGTTCGGATGTATGTTTTCATAGTAAATCATATGATTATTTGTAACAGAGGGGGTATTTGGATTTGCGTCTTGGGACTAATAGTTGCGGTAATGAGTTGTCAAACCACACTATCACATCCGAACACTATCTTATACACCGCATATCTTAACACCTAGACATCTAATTCACATTGTATATAACTCATGCATCGTTTAAACTCTTTATGATTGTTTCCTTTAGGGACATCGATTGCTAGGAGGACCACAAATGATTCAGCTAAGCTTAGACGGGAAACGTCTATACGCCACAAACTCGTTATTTAGCAAATGGGACAAGCAGTTATATCCAGAAGTTGTGGAAAAAGGATCTCATATGCTGCAAATTGATGTCGACACCGAGAAAGGTGGACTTGCCATAAACCCAAATTTCTATGTTGACTTTGGAGCAGAACCAGATGGTCCTTGTTTGTAGGGATGGCAAAAAAATCCGTACCCGATGGAGACCCGATCCCCAAACCCGATTTGACTGGGGAATCCCCGAGTTGACCGGGGATGGGGATGGGGATGGGGAATCCCCTGAAATATTAAACCTGGGATGGGGCGGGGATGGGGATAACATAAATCCCCGAACCCGGCCCCGACCCGACCCGATCTTTCTAGTGTATAATTATTTAAAATTTATATGGTTTATCCATACTCGATTAACTTGTATATGGCATGTAAATATGTTTTGAGTATCGACATGTATGTTTTATATGCATATGTGATATTTATAGGATCAAACACATTTAGAATTAGAAGTATAAGTACCAATTACATATTACTTAACTATTTGTCCGAATACACACATAAGATACATACTATTTTTATATTATTTGTGATGTTACAATGTTTACGATGCTTTAAAGTTGAATTGAAATTGTAATTAATTTAACTATCTGCGATGTACGTTTGTTGAGGTACTTTAGGAGTTAAATTCTTTATATTTTTGACGAGTTGGTGGAATTTTTATGTTATTTCATAAGGGTGGAGAATCCCCGAATCTCCACAGGGATCCTCAATCTCTATTGGGGACGGGGATGGGGATGTAATGCAATTCCCCCCAATGGGGATGGGGATGGGGATGGAGAGTGGAAAACGGGGATGGAGATGGGAAGTACAATCCCCGACATTCCCCGCCCCGTTGCCATCCCTACTTGTTTGGCTCATGAAATGAGATACCCCGGTGGTGACTGCACTTCAGATATATGGATTTAAACTGTAAATCTGGTCACATGAACAGACTATAAACTAAAGCCCTTCGTGTTTTACTTGATTTACATATTTTAGATACGTGGAATTGTGAATTGTGTACTTTTAACTTGAAATAAAGGTTCCCTATTAGTTTTATTCGCCTTGATGAATATGCATTGATCAAGATGAACACTTCTTAAGATCTAGAATGATTAAGCAAGAATAAAAATGTCTGCCAGGTAAACTTCTAACCCAAAGCTATGTGCACACCCTCATTTCTTTAAATAATTAATGAAAAGAAGTATAGAATGAGTTTTAAAGTTTGTATGTGACCCGAATGGTTTTAGCCACTTTTACGACCCGAACTGGAATTGTGTGGATCACAACCCCAAGTGAAATGTTTATGGTATAACTAGAGGAAAAGGCTGCTAGGTCCGAAGACTTGACCCCTTAGTATTATGGAATTTTCTCTTGTATAGGACCTGACCTAAGTTTTAACAAGTTCTATACCTACATACCATAGGGTTTTACGGCTATAAATATTTTAGAGAGGATGTTTGTCATTATCCATCGAGTTAAGTCGATCACCCTAAATCGGCCAAACCAGTTTAAGGTCCCGTGTTTTGTATTTGTGTGCTAATCGGCTTTTCTTTTGGTCATTGCGAGAATTTCCCTTGAAATATGCATATAGCATATAAACTTAATAACAAAAGTGCACACAGATTATAGATGACCATAATTTATCAAATTTGCGTCCTTCAAAATTTTCCTTCAGCGACTATACAAAGAAATATATGTCATTTTTAATGAGCTAGTATAGATCATTTTTGGTGAATTAAAGAATGTAGCAAAGGTGAGAACCTGTATATGACACATTGTTCTTTCTTGGCTAAAATGAGTTTCGCTTGAAGACATCTATCGTGCTAGAGGTATCATCATAAGCTTGAAGAGCTTGAGGTAGGCTCATATGGCGGCGATAATAAGTGTTTTCTTGTTCTTGTCGTAAGGGTTTCCATTGTTCAAAAAGAGGACGCAGTACGTTAACAATATAACCCATGTCAGGTCTATGAAACGGCTCACGTGTAGTGCAGTGTTTTGCCAGTTCAGCCACCTTGAAGATGCTTTCAAGTGTTTCGTTATCATTAGTATTGACGGCTTTGTCCGCATATTTTACCATGTTTTCCTTGGTGACAGGTACCCTTCGAAACCAGGCAGCCAGTTGACAACTCTCATATGGCATAGTTTCATCCAGTGCTTTTCGGCCGGTAATCAGCTGCATTAAGACTACCCCAAACGAGTAAACATCCACCTTTGTCGTCACCCTCCCAGTAGCTGTTTTCACCAAAAAAAATGTTTGAATTTGAGAACACCGCTATTTATATTGAGATGATAATAACATACATAATAAAGGAATATATACAGAAGTAGAAAAGGGAAGGTGTTAGTTCTCACCAGAATACTCTGGTGCCAGATACCCGAAAGTCCCTGCCAATCTCGTATCTATAGAGTACTTTCCATCAGGTGCATTCTTAACTAGACCGAAATCTGCAACCTTTGCTCTCATGTCATCATCAAGAAGGATGTTAGCCGGCTTCAAGTCTCGATGAATAAAGCTTTGTTGTGCCATACTATGCAGATACTCAACCCCTCTTCCCACATCTAAAGCAATTGAAACCCTTTGTTTCCAACTAAGAGGAAGACTCTTTTGTTCTCTCCATTTAAACAAATGTTGACTTAACGTTCCTTGTGGCATGTATTCGTACACCAAAAGCCTTTCGTTATCATTGGCACAGTAACCAAGAAGAGCAACAAGATGTCTATGCCTAACTTTTGTTAGTACCGCAATCTCCGCTTCAAACTCATTCATCCCTTTTGTTTCCTTCATACCAGTTTTCATCCTCTTGACAGCAATCTTAGTCCCATCATCAAACTCGCCTTCGTAAACTACTCCAAATCCACCTCTTCCTAACACCTTCTCGTCACTGAAATTATCTGTGACTTGCTGAAGCACTTGAACTGAAATCATCACATTGCCAATTTTGGATGAAGGAATCTCGCTATGATCTACACTTTTTTCACTTTGTAATTTGCTAGGACTAACTCTATAACATTTGTAAGACACAAACATTATAACCCCGATAACAAATATAACACCACTAATCACAATACCAGTAACCAAACCAGCCAAACCACCAGACGAATAAGTTGTGTTTATATTTTCATTGATAGTAGGTTTCCCTAATAAGAGATTATTCTCACTTGAAAACTTCACCCTTGATGGGAATACAGGTACAAGCCCTGAAAGATTATTATTCGACACATTAAGAAGTTGCAGATCTGGCAAAGATTTTAACACATCAGGAATAGAACCCGTGAGATTATTATCATTTAACGATAACATCCTCAGCGAAGTCAGATTCCGAAAAGCTGGCGAAATAGTCCCAGAAAATTTCTGTTTCGCAAAATTCACACGTGTCACACTATTATTCAAATCACAAACAACAAACTCCCATCTATCACAAGCATTATCACCTAACCAAGATTCCGCCATTGACATTGGATACCCAAGAGCTCCGGCAACCTCAAGCAGTGCTGTCACCTGAGCATCACATTTCCCGGGTTTATCTAAACAAAAACTATTAGTACTAGCTCCTAATTCAACTTTCACACCACTTCCAAACACAGGCAAAGGACCTTGCAACTTATTATTCTTTAAAGTAATATTAACTAGTTTAGGTAATGACACAATTGTATCAGGAACTAAACCAGTTAACTGATTATCCCCAAGATGCAAATCGAATAATTCAGTACACTTTGAAAGATCGGGGATAGCACCAGTGAATGCATTACCTTCTAACCAAACTTGACTAATTTGAGTCATGGAAGAGAGTACATCAAGCGTTCCAGAAAGGCCTTGAAGCTGATTATTAAGCCATAAGTTTTGAATCCGTGATTCATGAAAAGATGCAGGCAGACTTCCAGTGAGGTTATTATAAGACAGGCTAAGATTCTGCAATTTAGGAAACGAATAAAAAATGTCAGGAATGGTACCGTATATGTTGGCTTGGTTGGCTTGAAATGATTGTAAATTGGCACTATCATTAAGGTTGTTAGGGAGACTCCATGGGGACAACTGTAAGTTGTCTGAAATGCTAAAACTCCGAAGATTAGTGAGACCTTGAAAAAGGTCTGAGGGGATTGAAGTAAAGTTGTTACCGTCGAGTATAACGTGTTCAAGGGAAGCAAGCTTAGATAGAGTAGGTAAAGGACCAGATAATGAGTTTCCTTGCATAGTTAGATTTTTAAGGTTAGGAAGGCTGTTGAGGTCAGATGGGAGGGTTCCATTGAGGGACATATGAGAAAGATTGATTCTGATAACACTGCCCCTGTCACAAGTAATTCCATCCCATGCACAGAAATTGTTCCTATCCCACGAGGATGGGGTAGGGGAAATGGATGTCGAAAGCTTAGCCATGATGGCTGCATCATCAGCTGTTGAGAATGAGATAAGGAGGAAGGACGTGAGGCCGAGAATCAAACTGCAGCAGTGGTGATAGTCCATTGTTTCCAAGGGTGGAGAATCCCTGAGATAATGTGGAAGTATGTGAGGCCGAGAATCCCTGATGTTTCAAAGAAAATTTTAGCATTACTTCAAGTCGCAAAATTTTAGCTAAAGAAGACTTAATATGGGGACCAAAGTTGTGGAATTTTTGGTACAATTCAAAAGAGGGGTCAATTAGACACGTTTTTCCCAAAAAACTTATTGCTATATCTTATATTAATAATTAGTGTGTCATAAATCTACTACAGTGGTATTAAATACATTATTACAGATATAGTATTCACGAATCCACGTTGTGTTAGTTATTCACAGATAAGGTTTTTGCACGACCCAACAGAAGACACAGGTTTTGTTGGATGTGCATTAAGTAGCAACATGGTGCGTTTTTTCAAGAACTCAGATGAATCATGGAGCCACGAGGTACACATCTAATCATATACAGTATATCATACAAAAAACGGTGTAATAAACTTGGTAATGTAGGTGGCAATGAAGGTGAAACCAGTGAAGGTCCAAAAAATGCCGGGACTTATTACAGATTTCCTAATTTCACTGGATGATCGGTTTCTTTACTTTGTGAACCTAAGTATAATATCGAAGAACCTAAGAGTCCTGTTTTGGTTGGTCAAGTATTTGTCGGTTTGTTTCAAAAAGGAAACCCGGTAGTTGCTGAGAACGATGATGGTACTACTTACCAGGTTGACGTTCCCGAAGTTAAGTTAAGTTAAGGGTTTTTCTTTTTTTTTTTTTTTTTTTTTTTTTTTTTTTTTTTTTTTTTTTTTTTTGTAGTTACAAGAATCATATGCTGCAAGGGTCACACATATATCCTTTATTATGGGGACACCGATTGCTAGGAGGAGCACAAATGATTCAGCTAAGTTTAGACGGGAAACGTCTATATGTCAAAAACTCGTTATTTAGCAAATGGGACAAGCAGTTCTGTCCGGAAGTTGTGGAAAAAGGATCGCACATGCTGCAGATTGATGTCGACACTGGAAAAGGTGGACTTGCGATAAATCCAAATTTCTATGTTGACTTTGGAGCAGAACCAGATGGTCCTTGTTTGGCTCATGAAATGAGATACACCGGTGACGCAAATCTGGTTACATGAACAGACTTTAAAGCTCTTCGTGTTTTACTTGATTCGCATATTTTAGATACATGGAATTGTGTACTTTTAACTTGAAATAAAGGTTCCCTATTTAGTTTTAGTCTCCTTAATGAATATGCATTGATTTATGATAACCTTTTTAAACCCAAAGCAATGTGCACATCCTCATTGCTGTTAATAATGAAAAGAAGTATATAGTATCAGCTAAACACAAGAAACTAGCATATATTTCTTCCCACCCATATATGAGTTTTAAAGTTTGTATGTGACCAGAATGGTTTTATGACCCGGTCTAGAATTGTGGATCACAAGCCCAAGTGAAATGTTTATGGTATAACTAGGCGAAGCATACTTAAGGCTACTAGGTCCGAAGACTTACCCCTTAATATTATGGAATTTTCTCTTGTATAGGACCAGAACGAAGCATAATAGTTTTACGGGTATAGATATTTTATAGAGTATTCTCTGTTTGTAATTATACACGGACTTAAAACTACCCCAAATTGACCATACAAATTTAAGTCCCCGTGTTTTGTGTTTGTTTGCGTATCGGTTTTTCTTTAAGTCACTGTGAGAATTTCACTTGAAATAGACATATAACATATAAACTCAACAACAAAAGTGGCAGACTGATCACAAATGACCAGTGATATTCAATATAGAAAAAATATATATATATCATTTTTAAGGAACTAGTATCGATCATCTTTAATGAATTAAGAATTTAACAAAAGTGAGAACCTGTATATGATACATTGTTCTTTCTTAGCTCGAATGTTGCTTGTATAGTAGTTGACTTTTTTCTTTACTACCGACAATCTTGTGAATAAAATGCGTCTAAAGTGGCTAAAATGAGTTTGGCTGGAAGATATATCTATCTTGCTAGAGGTATCATCATCAGCTTGAAGAGCATGAGGAAGGCTCACATCGCGGCGATAATAGGTTTTTTCTTGTTCTTGTCGTAAGGGTATCCATTGTTCAAAAAGAGGACCGAATACATTGATAACATAACCCATGTCGGGTCTATGAAACGGTTGAACTGCAGTGCAGTGTTTTGCCAGTTCAGCCACCTTGAAGATGCTCTCAAGTGTTTCGTTATCATTAGTATCGAGGGCTTTGTCTACATATTTTACCATGTTTTCCTTGGTGACAGGTACCCTTCGAAACCAGGTAGCCAATTGACAACTCTCATCTGGTATAGTTCCAGCCAGTGTTTTTCGGCCAGTACTCAACTGCATTAAGACTACCCCAAACGAGTAAACATCCACCTTTGATGTCACCCTCCTGGTAGCTGTTTTGACATAAAAAGGAAAAGAATTTTCCGCTTCTAGGGCTAATGGTTTATGATAAGAAAGAATAAATTACACAAACACCATGGACAAGGAACCAAACAATGTAAGAGATGCATGATAACAAATTCTTTCAAGAAGCTTAGCTTGTACTAAACAATGTTACATTATTATCAAATATAACACACTAATCACAATACAACCCCGATAACAAATATAACACCACTAATCACATTACCAATAACCAAACCAACTGAACCACCAGACGAACTCTTGGAATCAGTTGGGTTTACATTTTCATTGGGAATACGTTTCCTTAATAAGAGATTATTCTCACTTGAAAACTTCACCCTTGTTGGGAATACAGGTACAGGCCCCGAAAGATTATTATTCGACACATCAAGAAGTTGCAGATCCGGCAAAGATGTTAACACCTCAGGAATAGAACCCGTGAGATTATTATCATTTAACGATAACATCCTCAGTGAAGTCAAATTGGCAAATGATGGAGAAATAGTACCCACAAATTTCATTCTTGCCAAATTTACAATGGTCACATTCTTCCCGGAAGAATCACAACCAACAAAACGCCATTCTCCACAAGCATCATTTCCTTGCCAAGATTCCGCCAATGACAAAGGATACCCAAGAGCACGGGCAACCTCAAGCAGTGACGCCACTTGGGGTTCACAAGGCCCCCGTGTAGGTAAACAGAAACTATTATTTCCTAATTCAACATTTACACCACTTTGGAACACAGGCAAAGGACCTTGCAACTTATTATCCTGTAAAGTAATATTAACCAAGCTAGGTAACGACATAAGTGTATGAGGAACTAAACCGGTTAACTGATTATCCCTTAGCTGCAAATCAAATAATACAATACACTTTGAAAGATCCGGGATAGCACCAGTGAACGCATTAGCTTCTAACCAAACTTTACTAAGTTGGGTCATGGAAGAGAGTACATCAAGCGCACCAGAAAGGCCTTGAAGCTGATTATTAAGGCATAGAGTTTTAATTTGCGATCCACCGAAAGATGCAGGAAGACTTCCAGTGAGGTTATTATAAGACAGGCGAAGATTCTGCAAATTGACAAGACTATCAAAAATGTCAGGAATCGTACCATGTATATTGGCATTTCCGGCTTGAAATGATTGTAAATTGGTACAATCGATAAGGTCATTAGGGAGACTCCAAGGGGACAGATTTGAGTTGTCCGATATGCTAAAAATCTGGAGATTAGTGAGACCATGAAAAAGGTCTGAGGGGATTGAAGTAAAGTTGTTACTATCGAGTATAACTTGTTCAAGGGAAGCAAGGTTAGATAGGGTAGGTAAAGGACCAGATAATGAGTTGTCTTGAAGGGCTAGAGTTTTGAGCTGTGAGAGGCCGTTGAGGTCAGATGGGAGGGTTCCGGTGAGTGATTTATGAGCAAGATTAATGGAAGTAACACTGTTGTGCCTGTCACAAGAAATTCCTTGCCAAGCACAGAAATTGTTCCCACCCCACGAGGATGGGGTAGGGAAAATGGATGTGGAAAGCTTAGCCATGATGGCTGCATCATCAGCAGTTGAGAATGAGATAATGAGGAAGGATGTGAGGCCGAGAATCAAGCCGCAGCAGTGGTGATAGTCCATTGTTTCCAAGGGTGGAGTTAGCTAGCTTGTGCTGAGTACAAGGAGTACTTAGTTAGTAGTTCAGCGCGTAGAGAACCGATTTCCCTGATGTTTCATAGAAAGTTCTAGTATTACTTCCCATAACTTAAGATTAGACAGCATCCTTATTTTCTATACATACTTTACAAAAACGTGCGTCTTTCCATGTGTATGTGGGAACTTTTTGCAATATAAAACTCTGCATGATATAGTCATATGCTAGTGGACTGCATGTGATGGCATTATAGATATGTTTCTTTTTATTATGATAATTCTTAATATATAGTCCAGAATGCTTCCTTAAATAAAGTTTTTTATTTGATGTTGGTTAAAGTTGGCAAGCAGCAATGTAAAGTCTTGAAATAAACCGTCAGTNAACAGCACTTTACTCAAAGCATTCATAGTTCAACCTTAAATTATATATTTTTTGGTCATGGTAAGTAAAGTAAGAGAAAATTTGGATAATTTTTAACTATTAGATGAAAGCAGCTGGAGCATATATTGATTAACCGGGATACCCCGATACTCCTAAGCCAAAAGCATGTAGTTACTGATATAAACCGCGCGTGTTAACTCCTTATTTGTGTGGACTAATTAACCTGAAAGGGTTTACTTTATTTTCTCGCAACATATTTTAAGTGAAAGAGAAACAGTTATTAATAACTTTGTCCCGATTATGCTGTTATGATCAGTTGCCACTATGTTGTTATGAGTTGCCAATGTTTTGCTGGTAGAGTAGCATTAAGACCACTTTGCTGGTATTGTTTCTCCTTCCGGGTGTCCACGTGACTGTTATGATCAGGTTTGAACTTAAGAGCTCGATCTTTAGAAGGAAACAACATACAATATAACTATAGAGTAAGGATCAAATGAGAGACATAATTAATATGAGAAGAATGAGAAATAACCACAACCACTAATTTTAGATGCATCCACAAAAATAGATGCATCTCCCAATTATTTCTCTTTTCTTATTTAAATTTTGTGGCTAGAGTTTTTCTCACTCTTCTCATTTCAATAACAGAAGTAGAAATGGGAAGGTGGTATTTCTCACCAGAATACTCTGATGCCTAGATAACTGAAAGTCCCTGCCAATCTCGTCTCGATAGGGTACTTCCCATCAGGTGCATTCTTAACCAGACCGAAATCAGCAACCTTTGCTCTCACGTCATATAACCAAGAAGGATGTTGGCCGGCTTTAAGTCTCGATGAATGAAGCTTAATTTGTTATGCCAAACTATGCAAATGCTCATCCCCACTTCCCACATCTAAAGCAATTGAAATCCTTTGTTGCCAACTAAGAAGAGGACTCTTGTTCTTTCCATTTGAACAAATGGCGACCTAACGTTCCTTGTGACATGTATTCATAAAGCATGCAAAGGCCTCTTGTTACCATTGATACAATAACCAAAACGAGCAACAAGTGTGTCTTGCTTTTGTTAGTACATCAATCTCTAACTTGGAACTCATTCATCCCTTTTTTTTCATTTCGCCACATTTCATCCTCTTGATAGCTTCAGTCTTCCAACTGATTGTTAAGCCATAAATCTTGAATCCGTGATCCACGAAAAGAGGCAAGCAAAGTTCCAGTTAGATTATTGTTGTCAAATCAAAGAAAATTTAACTAATATTAAAAACACTATATTTAAAATTTTACAAACATATTCTTAAATTTCCATGTTACTTATTTAGAAAAAAAAAAAAAAAAAAAAAAAAAAAAAAAAAAAAAAAAAAAAAAAAAAAAAAAAAACCAAAAAAAAAAAAAAAAAAAAAAAAAAAAAAAAAAAAAAAAAAAAAAAAAAAAAAAAAAAAAAAAAAAAAAAAAAAAAAAAAAAAAAAAAAAAAAAAAAAAAAAAAAACAAAAAAAAAAAAAAAAAAAAAAAAAAAAAACTGGTCGCTTGTCGGATCGGGTGACGGATGTTGCAACTTATATTTTTGCTTGATTCTTTGTTTTTCCATTTTGATCCAATACGCCTCTTCCGGATCTACGTCACTCATTTTCATGCTGAGAAATCTAAATTCTTTCAAACGCGTAGACGTCTCGGAATTCATTCTAGCCGCGTCGTACGCCATTTGGGCCGCTTCCCGTCTAGTGAGAAATTTTGTTGCCACGTCAACATAAATTGTTGTTGTTCGGGTGTCAATTTAAGTGGGTTAGGAGTTGACGAAGATCCGGCATTGTTCGCGTTTGGATTTCCGAAACCCATCATCAAATTCATAAAACTTTGATCGTCACGTCCCGACATTTTTTTGTTTGTGATTAGCTCGGATTGTGTTTGGTTTTTTTTTTTTTTTTTTTTTTTTTTTTTTTTTTTTTTTTTTTTTTTTTTTTTTTTTTTNCGCATTTGGATTTCCGAAACCCATCATCAAATTCATAAAACTTTGATCGTCACGTCCCGACATTTTTTTGTTTGTGATTAGCTCGGATTGTGTTTGGGTTTGTTTTTTTTTTGTTCATAAACTGCTCGGTATCTATCTATTAATAGCATTCATTTTTTTTTAAGCCGTTAGCCACCAACGGCTACTTCTTTTAAAACGTTACAAACCTTTTTTTTTTTTTTGGAACCGTTCACCAACGGTAACATTTAGAGGCAAGGGGTGATTTTGAAACAAATGGGAGCATCATAACGTGCGTTGATATACCAACGCGAAGCACAATGCAGCAGCTTGTGGAAATGGCAAAAACCCATAACGTCGTTGATATATATACCATGTAGGCATAACGCGCGTTATGCGTTATTACTCCCACCCCTCTTAGAACCCCTCGACAAACCATACAATGGTTGACCAAAGAAGCTAATAAATACATGATTTTTTTTTAAAGCTTGGAGTTTTAATTTATAACTGGTTTCCCCCTTACCATTTGTTTCATCAAGGCAATGTGGGATGCAAACACAAAAAATCAATCTTGTTCTCTTAAACATGAACATGCCACTATAACACAACACATTATGGTCTTATACTTTCATTAATCTATCTTGTCTCTTGTTTGTTAAGCTTATGTGCATGTTATCTACAGTAAAAACTTAGATTTATAAATGTGATTTCATTTGTATCTTTTCTAAAATATTTTCTTAACAACATGTACATCTTGAACTACAGTGTCACCAATAACAAGAATGGGAGATTTCTGAGCTGAAATAAAGATGCCACGTCATACGCTTAAGACTAATCTAAATGTTGTACAAGTTCATATATCTTGACGCCACAAGTAAAATCCGTCGGACCAAGTCATACCAGCCATTCTTGATGGAGTTGTAACAGCTGTTAACTTTAGCTAGCACATCCCTTCATGGCGCGTATTGTAATGAGTGATGTGTTGCGGGCTGAGTTTTTAACATGGGCTAGAAGGACGATTACTGTGATTTAGCGTAGCACAAGAAAAAAAAAAAAAAAANAAAAATAAATAAATAAATAAAAGTTAGTTATAATCAGTGTTGCAAAAATTGGCCGAATCGGCCGATTAATCGGCGATTAATCGCTAATCGGCCATGGACCTTGGAGAGATTTAGAAGGTAATCGGCCGAGTCAAGAAAATCGGCCGATTAATCGGTTAAAAATCGCTAATCGGCCATGGACCGCCTCAGTACCGATTCACGATTTTTGCAACATTGGTTATAATCATTGAGAATATAGGAGGAAAAAGAGGAAAACAAAACATTCAATAATTATTTGGTTAAATAAAAATTGGTTATACAGACTGTTAATTGTTAATGAAATTGGGAATACTTCTAGTTAACTATCAATTTGATATTTTGTTCGAATATGGCCAAGTGACATAATTATAGTAATCTGTGTCTTCTTCTACTCTTCATCACCACATAGCTGAAAAAGAAAGCAAGAGTTCCACACTTCTTATCTGAACCGTCTCCCGATAAGATGTCCATGTTGGTTGTTACATAATTGTAAAGGTCAGTTTAATATGGCTTAATCGGGTCATGTTACTGTTGGATGATGTTAGTGTCGATGTACCGTCATGGTAGAGTCGGATATGTTGACGTTGATGAAACTCTAGCATCTTACTAGTTTTTTTTTAATAATATAACATATATTTGTCTTTCAAAAACAAAATTTACCTAAAAAACATTAGCAAAAGTCAAAAGTATTTTGAATATTCAAGCCGTACGTGACCAACTTATAATGAATACATATTAAGATTTAAATAATAACAAGAGTACAATGAATACATATTGCACGATTCTAACACTGTAAAGTTCAAAGCAAAACCCATTGCAGGCAATGAATTTTGCAAGAATGAACAAAAAAGAGGAATAATTATCGAATTTGGATAGATGGTTTTCATCACTATATAGGTGGTTTTCTTTGTAGTGGTTCTTCAAGTATAAAACAAAAAGTAATACTCCCTCCGTCCCAAAATTATTGTCCAGTTTGAATTTTCAAAGTCAAACTGGTTCAACTTTGACCATAAATATATTCTTTTTTATTATATAATAATTAATGAAAAATTATACCATTGAAAAGTATACTTAAAATCCAATCCAGTTATATATTTTGCATCAAATATTATATAACACCCACATAAATATTTAAGATCAAAGTTGAAGAAGAAAGACTAAAAAAGTCAATAGTAGACAATAAATTTGAGACGGAAAGAGTAGTTATTGTCCCTCTGTTGCAAGTGTTCGGACTTGTATAGCTTTTAGATATCTCAATGTTTAACTAATACTAGATACAATATATTTAAGATTTTACAAACAGCTCTTACATACTCTCATGTTGCTTATTTAGTTAAGAAAAAAAGCAACACAAGTATCAGAACTATTTTTAAAATATTAAACTTGTAATTAAGAACTCTCAACAAACCATATAAGGGAAGAAAGTCCAAAGAGATCTAGAAAGATTTGATTCCTTCCAAGCTTGGGTTTCAATTTATAACTGGTTTCCCTCATGCCATTTGGTTCGTCAAGTCAATGTGGGATGTAAACACATTAATTTTCTACAAAACCATCCTCCTCCCTTGGTCATTTAGCTTCAAACAAAAAAACCAAATCTTGTTTTCTCAAACATTAACATAACACTATATACTTTAGGTAACCCATGCCTTCATGGCGTGTATTGTTTTACTCTTACGTAAATGAGAGATGTGTTTCGCTATGTTTTTTACAGCAGCTAGAAGGACGATTATTGTGATTTAGCGTATCACCAAAAAAAAATGAAAAAATTAAAAAATAATAATAATAATAATAAGCCACCAAGACATCATATATTTGCAATGAGTTGGAGTTATTGTTTTGGTTATGTCACAACTTATTATGTTTCTCGCTTCATGCTTCTTATGATGCTAAATTTGTGTTGGCTAAGTAGTAACACATGAAACCGAAAATCAACTTCGCTTGATAACTTCCATAGTGCAAAATGCTTGTTTAGGTGTGAATTTTTATTATCAAAGCTAGATAAATGATGTAAAGAAAAAGGTAGTTACATCAATAGTCGTTGAGTCGGTTCAATTAAGGAAGATAATCGTCGCGAGTGAAGCTCTGCTTAAGAAATCCACGAATGTCTACATGGATTGATTTCAGTTTTAGGAGTATACTTGGTTAGGTAGGGAGGGCAGTAAATATTTCGAAGAATAGAAAATTGTATGCTTTGAATTTACCCATGATATTGTTGAAAGCTAAAGATCGTGTTTATAAGTTACTAGACGAGTACCCGTGCATAGCAACGGGATTTTATAGCGACACATAGTTTATTGATAAAAAATAGTTATAGGTTATAAACGAAAAACAATAAAAGTTTGAAGATTTGGAAATTTAACATAATGTTTTGAAACCTGGTTCAACCCGGGTGGTTCAACCGGTTGAACCGTTCCAAGCAAAAAATGGATCGATTTAAACCGGGTCAACTTGCTAGGTTGGGTCGAAAACGGTTCAAATTAAACTGGTTCAACCCGTCCGGGTTTGAAGTGTCCCGGGTCAACCCGGTTTTTGTTTTAATTGATTGTATTTAATTTGATAGATATGTTTTTAATTGGCTGTACAATGTGAATAAATTATTGTACTTTTAAGTAATGGATAATGTTTTGAAACCCGGTTCGACCCGGGTGGTTCAACCGGTTGAACCGTTCCGGTTGAAAAATAGGTCGATTTAAATCGGGTCAACTTTCTAGGTTGGGTCGAAAATGGGTCAAATTAAACCGGCTCAACCCGTCGGGTTTGAAGCGTCCCGGGTCAACCCGGTTTGTGTTTTAATTGGTTGTATTTAATTTGGTTGTACAATGTGAATAAATCATTGTACTTTTAAGTAATGGGGTGTTTTAATAATAATATTAATTACATTCATAATTTCCTTTAATAAGATTTCAACATTTCAATATTTCAACAATATTGACTTTTCATTTTTCCACTTTGACTCTTTTTCCTTTATATGTAGTATAGATACAGTAATGTTTTAATTTTAGTAACTGTTTATGTAATTTTTTGTATAATAAACACTATGTCTTAATCGTATGTTGAAAAGCAATATTAACTTATTTTTTCTAATCTATTACATGTGGAAAGAAACTACGAACAAAGATGTCGATGAAGGAATAACAAGCACATGGTTCACCTCGATCCACTATGCAGTTTATTTTTTTTCAAGTGAAAAGTTAGATTCATGATAGTGATATGTTTTTTTTATAACAGCAAAATATATATCTATAAAAATAAACATCTAGCAAGAAGCTAGAGAAAAATTACATCGGTTTTTTAAGCCAATCATGTCAAGCTACACATTTAGAACTTCTTCCAACTAACCAAGAAAAAGAAAAAAGCCTAATATTATCAAACAAGTCACATTTCCTCATTTTTTGAGAATTGAACGTAACTGAATTTCGATACTTCCAAATAGTCCACCAAGTAGCCGCCACAATCACTTGAATTCGATTATTGTAATCATTTGAATTCCTGAGACTATCCAACCATGATGTCCATGCTGAGTACGACACCATATTTGGGAAGTGCATATCACACCATACACTAACCAGGCGCCAAATGCTTGCAGCCACTTCACATTCATAAAAAATATGGCCGTTTGATTCCAAACGGCCCGAACATAACAGGCACATTATGGATTGAATATCCAAACCCCGTTTCGAGAGATTTAGACGAATAGGAAGTCTATCCAACAGTAATCTCCATAAGAATATGTTCACCTTTCTCGGGATACTTTTACACCAAATAGTAGGAGCATCAAGTGTCGGAAGAATGTTATCATCAATATGCTCTCTCGTTTCTTTTACCGTGAAAGTGTCGTTGCCACCAAGCTTCCACCTTAGATTGTCTTGACCAGTAAAACTTGAAATCTGTTCCAGATCAGAGTTCAAACTAATGAGAAGATCCAAGTTCCGACCAGAAACAATTGGTCTAGACCACTTCAGATTCTTTTTCCCATCCACGAACCGACCAATAACAATGCAATTTGGTTTCGGGTCCGGCCTAAATAATCTGTTATAGCGTTGCATAAGAGGTTTATAAATCGCATGTAATTTTGCGTATCTAACAAGTTTAATGATTGTTGTTATTGTATCATAACTGATTGACTTATATATTGAATATTGTTTTTTAAACCTTTATGTAAAAACATTTGATCTATTTCTTTGTTCATACATTTTTACTTGATGTTATAAGATATGATTTAAGATCGTTTGAGCACTAACATAACAAGGGATTAATCTTCACTCTCTATCTTTATTTGATATAATGGATGAGATTAATCCCAACAATTTATAAAACCCACTTTAATCATTTTTTTTTCAAATATTAATACCTTTCAAACCGTTAATCGTTAAGCGAAAAAAATAGGGAGTATATCGTTACGACGAGCATTTAATTATCTTTTTATATATAGGCACTTTGATATACTTTCGACAAAATTATTTTTTTTCGTGTTTTTCACGTTTTTTTTTTCGTTACGGAAATTTGCATGAAAAAATCATATATGATATTACATTTTCATATGTGATTGAACACTAATATCACATGTGATATTACATATCATATATGATTTAACACTAATATCACATATGATTTTTTTTCATGCAAATTTCAATAATGAAAAAAAAAAGTGAAAAAACCAAAAAAAAAAAAATTTGTCTAAAGTATATCAAAGTGTCTGTCTATAGAAAGATAATTAAATGCTCGTCGCGATGGTGTAATTATTTTCGCTTAACGATTAACGGTTTAACAGATATTTAAATTATAAAAAAAATGTGTGAAATATTAAAATGCTTTTAATCAGAATTAGTATTGATTTCTTTTAGATAAATGGTGAAGATGAGTCACTTAGTATGTAAGAAAAGTTTGATTAACTCTACTCATAAGATATTATTAAGAGCTTTTTTGCATAAACAAAATATCTTAAACTTTTGGAGAAGTCTTAAATTTGAATAAACGACAATACAATATATAAACTAGTTTTTCGACATGAGAAGTGATAAATCTATAAACACTTTTCAAAAATAAATTCACAAAGATAATTTGTCATCTTTTGATTGGTTGTAATAAAGAGGAGAGAGAGAAAACATATACAAACACACCAATCAAAAGATAACAAATCATCTTTGTGGATTTATTTTTGTAAAATGTTTGTGGATGTATCACTTCCCTTTCGACATGAACATAATTCCTACGCCGAAACCTTTTAAAGACGAATTATCACACAAACTTTATTCCTACAATAAACATAGTCAATGCATACAAAGTTGTTATAAAGCAACAAATATAGAAATACTCAACTATCATTGTAAACACTATTTTTTACATTTTACAAAAAATAAAAAGTTAAAAACAACATCAAATACTACTTATTTAATTGAATAAATAGTATGTGATGTCTCGTTTTTTAAAATTTTAAACTAGCATTAGCAACAAAAGCCCATAAATTAATAAACAAGGGAGTGACTAAAAAATACGTTTATTTTAAACAATGCTCGCCATGGAGCGAATTATTAAATACAAAGACATAATACTTTAGTTATTTTCATTTTTTTTTTTTTTTTTCATTTGATCTTAATTCTGTATAAAATCATTATTTCTTTGAAATAAATTTGATCCCTAATTTTTTTTAATGTGTCAAAAGAAATACATGTCTTTTTATATTTAAATGAAATCGTAGCTTTTCTTTGTGTCCCACATCGAATGAAAAAGAAAAATATGTTAACTTAGTATACCATAATGTACTCTAACTTTACGTGTTTGGATTAGTAGCATTTTTCACGAATCTTGTGAATTACTTGTTCAAGTTAATAAGAGTCCACTAGAAATGTGAAATGTTTATACGAGTTCTCAACTTTTTACTCTCTCCATCATAAAATATAAGTCTATTTTTGTATTTTTGATTGTTCCAAATTTAATGTTCATTTTCATAACAACCAATTAAATGATTTTAAGTTGGTGATAATAAAATTTTATAGGTTGACATTTTGATGGCCCATTTTTCTTAAACTATGTGAAATTTGAAAATAGACATGTACAGTAATTTGGGACTAATGAAGTAATAGTTAAGCACAATTTATAAACTTCTCTTATCAACTTTTTAATAGTTGAGCACAATTTATAAACTTTTCTTATCAAGTAGTCGAAATATAGTAAACTTTTTAATAGTTATCAAGAATTGTTCGATCGACTCAATAAGTGGTTCCCCAGAATTGTGAAAAATTTATACGTGTTCTTGACTTTTTAATAGTTAAGCATAATTTATAAAGTTTTCCTATCAAGTAGTCGAAATATTGTAAACTTTTTAACAGTTAAGCACAATTTACACAACAATAACAATACCCAATCCCGTGTGCACGAGGTATGGGGGGTTAAGCACAATTTATAAACTTTTCTTATCAAGTAGTTGAAATATTCTACGTATTTTTCTTTATGCAACTAGATCGATGGATCGATATTTGTAAATAGTCACTAATATATTAAAGCTTGCACCTGACCAAATACTATCTAAACAATGGATTTTCCATATCTAACTAGGGTGCAACTGTTATATATATAATTGGGCTATTTCAAAGCCTTGTTAGTTGCATAGTTGCATGTAGATATGATATGTCAGTTGTATATGACTATCGAAACTGAATCTCTTCAAACTAGTCGATTTCCAGATTGATTGAAATGTTATCGTTGTGTTTGCGGGGTGAATACTAAAGAAATATCTCAAAACGAAAGTCAAATGCATTCAAACTTGATGTCATCTATCGTTATTGTCCTTCTGTACGTCTTAACCGTTCATTCTTGCTGCTTAAGGCTTCATTAGAAAGAGCTTGTAGCTTGTAAAGAGCTTTTGGACATGCATTCTATAACTAATATTAGATGTAAAATATATCATTTCATTCTTTAACTAATATTAGATACAAAATATTTAAAATTTTACAAATCGCTTTTTCAGTTTAATGTTACTTGGTTTTTAATAAAAGCAACATTAATTTTTAAAAAAAAGCTATTTTTAAAATTTTACACATTCTCTACAAACCACCCTCCCCCTTTGTGTTGGTATTTTAGTGTAAAATAGATTGAGTTTAATATACATATAAGGGTCGACACTTATATGAATATTAACTGGACTAACGGGGGTTCCAAGGGGGCGGTCCCCTTGGTGGGGGTTCGGGGGCAACGCCCCTGAGAGAAGCAGGGTCCAAGGGGCGGCAGCCCCTGGCAGGGTCCAAGGGGCAGCTGACCTGGAAAATTTTTTATTTGGTATAACATTGCTATGTTAAAAATTCATTAGAATTTGTTTTTCCACCAAATAAAACGTTTAAATTTGAAACTCGTTATATAACTGTTTTACAGTTATCTGCTTTGAGATAACCGCTTGAATGACGGTTTGGAACCTATAAACAAGGAGAGAACGTCTCTCTTAAGAAAACACAGAAAAAACAAGGGCTTAAACACAGAAAAAACAAGGGCTTAAACACAGAACACCATACACAAACTTGAATCAATTAGATTTTATCCGGTCGTTAATTGGTATCCACTCCAATTTAATCGATCTGAAAGCGTTCATACTCGTGACTTCTAATTGCTATCAGGATACTTATCACCCTTATTACCCCACATATAAACAACACTTTGGCCATTTAGCTTTAAACAAAAAATCAATCGTGTAATTTTCTCAAACATAAAACGTAACACTATAACACAAACACATAGTAACTAGATAATTATGGTCTTATAATCACATAAATCTATCTTGTCTCTTGTTTGTTAAGCTTTTGTACATATTATCTGCAATAAAACTTTTGATTTATAAATGTGACTTCATTTGTATCATTTCTAAAATATATTTTTAACGACATATCTTGAACTACAATGTCACCAATAACATATCTATCTTGTCTCTTGTTCTTGTGCAAATCTCCATGATAAAAAGTTGCGCTGTCGTATAATCTTGGACAAACAAATTTGACCATTACAGAAAACACCAGGCCCATGCGGTTGGATAGCTGCTAGCTTTTCAAAAACTAATATATCGGTTGGTCGGTGGATGAAACACTCGGTTATGTATACACATCACTTTTTATATATATATATATCGATCATGATCATGAAAGTCAGAAGATTAGCAAGAAAATAACGTTAATATCATTTATCTTGGTATTTTGTCCCTGTCACCATTGAGTGTCACATTTTTATAGTTTACAAGTTGCTCTTAGATTTGTAAATGATCTATCAAACAATAATATTTTGATGGTAGCAACTTAAATGAGTGTAAATCATAAATGAACAAATATAGAAATTTAGGATATATTAAAGAGTGGCATATGGCAATAAAACTTTTATGTGAATATAGTGGTGTGTTGCGAGTAATGATTGATGAAGTACTTTATGGACGATCATTGAATCCAATTATCATAGAAGACTTAGAAATAAATCGACTGTAGTGAGCGCATACATTGCATTGTATTGATTAGAAATACTGTATGCATGAGTTGAGAGTAAATCTAGATACCTTATTATTATTATTTGATGAAACCCAACTTTTTGTCCCACATCGGATAATGAAGGAAACTATCTTAACTTAAAATAGCATACTGTACTTGGATAGTCATGTTTGGATTAGTATCAGTTTTCACAAACCTGGTGCATGACTTGTTTGACTTAACAAGCATAGCCTGGTATTTGTGAAAAATGTATGCCAGTTCTTGACTTTTTAATAGTTAAGCACAATTTATAAACTTTTCTGGAAACGTGAAAAATGTATATATTCAAGACCTAAGGATCTGATCGCAGCAAACCAAAACACAAACACAACCACACGACTGGAACAAAACAAGTAAACTAGAATATGCTCGCTAGTTAATCAGAAAATATAACGCTCTAAAAACTGATAATGAATGGTACACCCAACACAAGCTCGTTGGGTTGTTTATATAGGACTTAAGAATGAGCTCTCCTAATCCTAATACAATTCCTAGTATTCAATAAGTCCTTATCTACAAAGCTTAAAATAAGAAACATAATAGAACTAGGATTGTAGCTAGTTGTTATCCATAAGCTCGGATAACTCTTCATCTACTCATGTGCTCGAGTAGGAAATAAGTCCAACATATATCAGTTCTTGACTTTTTAATAGTTAACCACAATTTATAAACTTTTCTTACCAACTAGTCGAAATAATGTACGTCTTTTTCTTTAGGCAACTAGATTGATAGATATTTGTAACTAGTCACTAATATATTAAAGCTTGGACCTGAACGAATACTATCTAAGCAATGGAATTTCTATATCTAATTAGGGTGCAACTATTATACAATTGAGCTATTTCTAAGCCTTGTTAGTTGCATACTTGCATCTAGATATGATATGTCAGTTATATAGTGAATCTCATATTTCTTTGTAAACATTATGCACGAATATCTTGAAAGTCAAGAAAATTGTTTTGGCATATATAGTTGTTATTTTGATTTGGCAACAATCATGTTACTGTATTTGTTCATTACAATATCATACACTGATATGCAATCTCATAAGGAAATATACCATTGACATGAAGAAGCTATCTCGATTTTCCTTTGATTTTCGAAATTTTTTGCTTTTATTTTGTTTCTTTCAAGTTTAAATCCAGTGAGTTGTATGTATTGCTCGAAATATGTTCATACTTTTCTAGTTAATGGAACATGCAAATTATTGATGTGTCTAAATAGAATGGATTGGCTCATTGTTGTTTGGCCATTAGGCCAATTGGCCCCTCCTTGATACGAAACCCAACTGGCCCATTTATCTACAAAGCCCAATAGGTCCAAATTTTCTTATTGTAGAGTGACTTTTTTAATCCAACTAAAAATTCAGGTTTTGCTACAAAAAAAAAAAAAACACAAAAACCAAAAAAAAAAAAAAAAAAAACCAAAACAAAAAAAAAACTAACAATTCAGGCTTTCTTCTTATCATACTCCTATCATTTAATAATTCATGACTCCCCGAGAGCCAAACGTTCACAGAACTATCCTCAATATCATTAGGTTTCGATGTTTTAACTCCGATAAACTGAAAACAAGTATTCATCTTTCACAAAGCCTTCGCGTGTCGCCTCATTTCGTATGTTACGCTTTAGCATTTCCTCTTTTTGTCCTTCTAGTTATCGTCGTCGTTTAATTTTTCATATCTACTCAACCTATCTATTAGGTGGAGGATTCTCTCTCTCGCAAGATTCTTACGCTCTCTCGCTCTCTCGCCCTCAAAAATAAATAAATCAACCTGCCTATGACTGATATTCTTGGGAATCTTTTAACAAGGGGAGATTGCCCGCCGGCTTTCGGCGGGGTTTCGGATCACGTCGTTCGGCTCTCCCCAGTTTCTGAAGCTGATGTCGATGCAGTTGTTTGCGACAGTTCACTTACATTTATCGCTCTGTTCTTTTCACACTCACCCTAAATCAAGGTATCGTCACTTCATTAAGCTCTCTCCCATGCAAGCTTCCCTTAGCGCGCGCTCTCTTTTCTTTGTCTCTCTATAACATGCACTCGGACCTGATACTTGAACAACATATTTACCATAACCGAAGAACAACAATATTTTGCTTTTTTACGTTCATATTGTATGGACTCACGTAGCGCATGTCGCTTATGTCCCCATTTATTTCTGGACTAAGCACTTGGTTCCTGGGGCTGAGAGACACTCTCGCAGACCGCAAAATAACCAGAAATCTGGCTAAGTGGGCCTCGGCACTGGAGGCTAAAGTTCACGCAAGAAGCCCAAAACATAACATATTCATTGTATGCGCAAGGCATGCCATTTGTAGTACTATATCAATGTGTTACTGGGACTCATCATTATTGGCTCTCGCCATAGACTCCACGTTAAAGAGCTTACTCCATCATAATATAATACCTTCACCAGAAACATAAGTCAAGCTCTCATGCTCCCATGTGGGGTTCCATACTCTTGCAATCCATAAATAACTACAAGCATTATCTCACCCATTTTAATGCTTTCCTTATTATTCAAAAGTAATATAGCGTACCTAGATGATCTGGCTCATTTCGTATCTAACGCAGACAACAAGTCCCAAAGATCTCCTGATATCTCACCAGATCTGCAAACAAAATGCTAAACTACTTGTTAACACACTTACAACTCTAAATTTTTATTATTATATTCTATAATTTCTTGTTTATATTATACCAAATATGTGAAAAAATGTTACCAAGATAGCTAGAACCTAACTAACACTTAGCTCTAAAATTGTGGGGTCTCCAACTCCGTGGATTAGTCCGGCAACAATGCTCACGAAACACTGGTTCCAAAAAAAAACATGCAGAAGACTCATAACAAAAACTTTCCTTACTACTAGTTCACATCTCGGTTAACAAAACCATTCGCACGAAATCATAACCCTGTATTACTACATGTTCACATACAAAATTTTATCAGTCTACCCTGCTAACCTCCCTCTAACTATTAGCCGAATTTACTTTTTTAGCACACCATGAAACTTTCTGTTGGATCAGTCGCTAATTCTACGCTCTCGCTCGCGACACGCATCGGCGACTGCCCAAACTTGTTTTCAAATAGACAACTTGTGATAACGTCGCTCTGAGTGCGCTACTAACCCGCCAATTTCCTAATGGAGGCTCGCTACCCAATAAACTTGTTGCCAAATAACAAGTCTCAATAATTACAAGCACTCTCAACCGAAGTCTAAAATATGCCCATCAATATACACTTATAGCTACAAACCAACCAAAAAAAAAAAGTTGGCAACAGATTAACTATAACAGATTACAAACTATGTTCTCTGCAATTTTGCCCCCTTAAGTATCAACAGCAGACAGCAATATTTTGCTCTTATTCTCACTATTTGTCAATATGTACGAACTCTACAAGACCTGCTTCCATCCCTTTCTTCCTCGGCTCCCCAATTCCAGCTAACGGATCTAATCCAATCTACGCAGAATAAACCTCTTAAATAATAACATAACAACAAAAAAAACAAAAAAAAAAAAAAAGCAAAAAAAGAAGCGGTCTGTCCATCTTAGTCGCCGCTCTCGCCTCCTGCCGTCTACAAATACACAAACCCTCGACCCGCTCCTCCTCCGCCTCGCTCTCCTGATCTTGCTTGGCTGCTGCGTGCATCCCGCTCGCTCTCTCTCCCTCTCCTCTTCCCCCTCCCCTCGATGAATCACACGTGTCTTCGCAACACCGAACGCGCTCTCTCTAGGCTCCTGCTCACGTTCCTCTTGACTAAACGCTCTCCCCACCCACAGTTCTCTGCACGAACCCCTTCCCCGTTCGCATCCCTTTGAGCCCCTTCGGCCCTCTACGCCACATGATCTACCCTTTCCTTCGACATCATCTCTGCTCCTCCCCAGCAGCGGTTCCTCCACTTTCGTTCCACACGATGGGACTACCCACCCGTTCCACAATGCATGACCACATGCTTCTGGCCTCTCTGAACGGCTCCGTGCGTGCCCAGTGCCTGCCAGCCTCGGCCTTGGATTTGCTTTCCTAGAGTATCTTCATTCCTTCGTTATATAGCGTCTTGGTCTATTGAATTTACTACTGTTACTTCCTTTGGTGATACCCTACTTCTGACATGAACACAAATCATGCCACTCATCATCTGGCATAAGTTTCCCGTCCCCTAGCTGCTCTCTCGGCACGCCCCTCAACTCCAGTTCCATCAAGACTACACCAACGCATAACGCTCCCACCCCCACCCCACCTTATGTATGTCCCCTCGGCATCCTCTTTTCCCCCCGACAATCATATCTCTCTCAGACCTTAACGTTCCTTTTGGATACTGCTACTTTCTGCTATCTGCGCCTAAACACCCTACCCCCAATCCATCTACGGCAATCCCCACAACTCCTGATCCCACTTAGCTAATACGCTCACCCTTCTCTACTGATTCCCTACCTAGCTGCTCTCTCACAGCTGTCCGCTCGGGCTCTCCCGCGCCCCCTCCGCACGCGGGTCAACACATATTTCTTACAGACTACCCACCCTGGGTAACAGCCACTGACACTCCCAACACTGCTCAATACTCTTCAAATTAAAGCACTAACGTAACTCAAAGGTTACGTACACTTGTTACCAGACATATCCTGGAAGCACATAATCGCAGCTCCCCTGCACTCTTCGTCATCAACTAGCCCACCTCTCCCCTTACCCCCCATCCCGTCGCGTTTCTCTCACCCAGCAATCGCACTTTCCTGCCTCTCCCCTCTCCTCACCACCCCGAACCCCGATCCCTCCCTTGCCGGCTCCCTCTCAGTCTCCGGACTCGAACCTACAAGCCCTTTGCTCGCCCCCCTCCCCGTCCCGACCTCTCTCCCACCATCTACGCCTTCGACCCACCCTTTGCCTCTTCTCCCCACTACCGAGTGTTCCGACAATACAATCATCTCTCCCTCGCTCCACAATACTCTGCCTCTCAAGTTCCTTTTGGCATGTACTTCACCACTACCCAACAAAGCCTCTCGTTATCATTGGACGTACACAAGAAGCAGAGATTCTACCTGCTCAACTACTTTGTCTACGTATCCATTTCCGCTTGAAATTCATTCATCCCTATCGTTCTTCCCCTTCTACCACTCTCTTGACTGCTATTTCAGTCCGTCATCGTAACTCACTACTTTGCTAAAACGACTCCAACTCCCATGTCCCAACACAACTTTCTTCCGTTGCAAATTAATATCCAGTCAACTCGCCGAAGCCCTTGACGGCTACTATCCCATTACCCAGACTTAACAAAAACTTGCATCTTCACCTACTGATACCCTCCTCAAACTTTGACTATTGTATTCACTAACACCCTCCATGGCGTTCGAGATACTCTCCCTCGCTACCCTACTTCTTTAACACTATTCCTCTAACATAAGTTCGGCTACTTCCTAGTACACTTCCTCTGGTACTAAATTCCTCTCTACCCGCTCTCTCTGCGACCTTCCCCACTCCCCAACAACTCACTCTGGTATCTTGTGCCTTCATCTCAACCAATATCTGTCAACCAAACAACCACCCTCCCAAAAGACAGACTACCCCAACACCCCCCTCACCAACTTAACCAAACACAATACGCCGTCGATTTCCTCCCGAGATCACTTAGCAGCCTTCCCCTCGCCCAGACCTCAAAATAATCTTGCCCCGCCCCCCGCCTGCGCTGCCGATCCCTTACGTCTACTACAATGTCCATCACCCCCTAACACCACAGGGATCCTCAACACTTCTCCCTCCTAACCAACAAACTTCCCCTCTCTGGCGAAAAGGCCGATACCAACATGCAATACCACTTCTCCAACAAACCCACCCGGAGCGCCGCCAGCGCCGCCAGACAGAACGCGACCCTTGCGCTTCGCTCACCAACACCACACAAACAACCACCACCACCACAGCTTTTCGCCAAAACGGCTGACAGCATCTTCTCGAACTGCTACAATAACTCTTCATATACCTAGGTGCTCGACCATATACGTACACTCTACTCCTCTCCTATCTCACGCTCTCCCCAACCAACCCCACCACCTGGGCTCCGCGTCACCCTATTCTACCCGACTGCCCCCTCTCGAGTGCGCCACGCTCTGGCTAACGGCTCCGAAACGGATCCCGGTACTCGTTTCCGTCTCCTTCTCTCTGTTACCTGCCCTCTCGTCCCTCCTACTTCTTCATTTGTCGGATGTGTTGCTTTTGTGTCTTACAAATTGTTTATGAAGCACAAATTACCAGAAAGTTTGGAGGGTTGGAGTCCAGAAAGCGGTAAGGAATTAGTACCAGAAAGTGTACTAGGAGTGCTTCGAAATCGTTATGGTAGCGAGTGGTTGTTAAGAAAGTGTAGGCAGGAGTAGCTCGAATCCTATGGTATGTTAGTGAATTACAAAAGTAAGATAGTGGGGATCATAGTGAGATCAGTTTTTGAAGGCGGTAATGTGATGATATCTGTCAAGTGCTTCGACAAGTTACTAATATTTCACGAAGATAATTTTGGACATGGTGTTTGAGTCGTTACTAGGTGAATTACATGACGGGCTGAATAGCGTCAGAGATGGAGATGTGTGAAGGGAACGAGGGATGCTGAATTTAGGGCAATTCGGAGTACTAAAAAGTTTAGGCATAGATCTCGTTGCTCTTCTGGTTACTGTGCAATGATAGAGAGGCTTTTGGTGTGAATACATGCCAAAAGGAACTTTAAGTCATTTGTTGAATGAGTTGAAATATAGTCAACTCTTAGTTGGACAAAGGTTTCAAATTGCTTTAGTGTGGGAGAGGGCTCGAGTAATCTGATAGTTTGCACAGAGTTTTTCCATCGAGACTTAAGCGTCTAATATTTTCTTTGGTGATGATATGAGAGCAAAGTTGCTGTTTTGGCTTGGTTAAGAACGCGACTGATTGGGAGGTGGAAGTTTTTCTATTGAGACGAGTTGAGGGACTTTCGTTATTTGGCCAGAGTATGTGGTAACATTACTAACCTTTATGTACGGTTATGCTTAAAGAAATTACATTTCTTATTTTCGCTGTGGCTATTTGGACCCTTATCCTTATAAATATGTGTTGCCCGCTCTAAAAATGGCTGTTTTAGACCAACAACTTGATTTAGAACATAAATCAGTTAAAGTGTTTTGATATTAGCTAAACAAATTATTGATCTTCCTTAGTTATGGTATCATTTTAACGAATTACAAGATTAAGCATACCCAAAAACTTATAGTCTGATTGAAATTATTATTTTTCTGTGTGAAATAGCTACGGGAGGGTGACAAAAGGTGGATCCGTTTATGCGTTTGGGGTAGTATTGATGGACTAATTACTGGCCGGAAAGCACTAGACGAAACTAATGCAGTGAGAGAATGTCCATTTGGTTTCTGGTTCAGAAGGGTAATTAATCCAAAGACATAGTAAAATCATAGACCAAACGCTAGATTAACGAAAATGAAGATGCTTCTAGACGCTAATCAACGGTGGCCGAGCTGCAAGGCCACTGCACTGCAGTGAGCGTTTCAGAGACCAAGACATTTCATGAGTTAACGTGTTACGGCACCTTGTTGAACAATTGGAAACATCTAAAATGAAGAAGTCGAAGAGTTATAGTCCTCGTATGAGCTTCTGAGTTCTTCAAAATGCAAGCGGGTGAAGGTTCTTCAGCTTTTGATATGTCTTTTGAGTCAAGACTCAGTCAAAGTATTCCTAATAANCCTCCCAAAAAAATTGAAGTGTAAAATTTCTAGATTTTTAAGGTGTTTTCGTCATTTGCCCCCCCAAAAATGTTTGACTCTCATGAAACAACAGTCCTCTGGAAAAAAAAATTGAAGAAGAAGAAAAAAAAAACTTAGACAGTTGCAAATAGTATGTTGGCTGCTTGTTGAAGAAGAAGAAGTAGGTTAAAACTTAAAAGTATCATAGGTTTTTTGTTTTGTAAAGTACGGAGTATATAAATTACTTATAACTTCATTTTGAGCCCACCCATTTCCCAAGCCAAGCCCAACCCACTTAAAACTAAAACTTTTCACACATTAATTTTGTAACTGTATTAGTTTTGAAGTGTTTTGGTATTATTGTTATGATGTGGGAAAATAGAAATCTTCTATTTCTACTTGTTTTTAGTACTTTTTTTCTTCGGTCACTTTTTTTGAAATGATATGCTACAATAAGTCTAATACCCACAAAATATGACATATCAAATCAAATAAAATGTTTAAGGTCTAATATTATTTTCATATACGTTGTTTTCTCTTTTTGAGCTTGATGTAAAAAAAAATTTTGCCCCCTCTCAAAATTTTTTCTGGCTCCGCCCCTGTGCGTCGCTAGTGATAATTGATGAAGTACGATCTTTGAATCCAATTATCATAAAGGACTTAGAAATAAACCGACTGTAATGAGAACATACACTCTATTGTATTGATAATGAAATTTATGTTCAAAAAAAAAAAAATGAGTTCAGAGTAAATCTTGATACCTTATTATTATTTGATCAAACCCAACTTTCTGTCCCACATTGGATTTTGAAGGAAACTATATTAACTTAATAAGCTAGAATGTACTTCCAGTCTACGTGTTTGGGTTTGTATCATTTTTCAGGAATCTGGCGAATGACTTGTTCGGCATAATAAGTTGCACGTCATGTACCTGGAAAATTTATACCAATTCTTGACTTTTTAATAGTTAAGCAACATTTATAAACTTTTCTTATCAAGTAGTCGAAAATTCGAAATATTGTACGTCTTTTTCTTTAGGCAACTAGATTGATAAATATTTTGTTAATAGCCACTGATATATTAAAGCTTGCACCTGAAAAAAATACTATCATCTAAACAATGTAATTTCTACATATAATTACGGTGCAACTATTATACAATTGGGCTATTTCAAAGCCTTGTTAGTTGCATACTTGCATCTAGATATGATATGTCAGTTATATAGTGAATCTCATATTTCTTTGTAAATATTATGCACGAATATCTTGAAAGTCAAGAAAATTGTTTTGGCATATATATGTTGTTATTTTGATTTGGAAACAATCGTGTTACTGTATTTGTTCATTACAATATCATACACTGATATGCAATCTCATAAGGAAATATACCATTGACATGGAGAAGCAATCTCGATTTTCCTTTGTTTTTCCAAATTTTTTGCTTTTATTTTGTTTCTTTCAAGTTTAAATCCAGTGAGTTGTATGTATTGCTCTAAATATGTTCATACTTTTCTAGTTAATGGAACATGCAAATTATTGATGTGTCTAAATAGAATGGATTGGCTCATTATTGTTTGGCGAGGCCAATTGGCCCCCTCCTTGATACGAAACCCAACTGGCCCATTTATCTACAAAGCCCAATAGGTCCAAATTTTCTTATTGTAGAGTGACTTTTTTAATCCAACTAAAAATTCAGGTTTTGCTAAAAAAAGAAAAACTAAAAATTCATGATAAGAGGCCAAACGTTTCCGAAATATATCATTACTATTAGGTTTCGATGTTTTGAACACCCCGATAAACTGAAAACAAGTATTCATCTTTAACAAACATTTCGCGTGCTCAAATTTCGTATGTTAGAATTTACGAATTTCCTCATTTTGTCTTTTCGTTATCGCAGTGTTTAATGTTTTCATATCCTACGAATATACTATTGTGGAGGATTTTCATCCTAGCAAGATTCTTAGAAACTCAAACTTAGATCTTGATAGATAAAAATAAATAAATAATGTATATGATTTTTTGGATCTTAATGGTTATGGGACTTATTATTGGTTGACATAGAATAAGTTAAAGAGCTTATCCAATCAATAATAAATATTCAACCAAGAAACATAGAGTGTAAAGTCCTCCATGCTCCCCCATGTGAGGAGTTCCCTATTTGCCATCATAAAATAATACAAGCATTATCTCACCATTTTTGTTTCCTTATTATTAAAAAAGTAATATAGAATAAAAAAGTTATAGATGATTGTCATTTCGTATCTAAGAGAAACAAGTACAAAATTATGATTATAAGATTCTGCAAACAAAATGCTAAAATAATTGTTACACACTTACAACTCATTAAATTTTTTAGTTCTTATTTTTATAATTTTTGTTTATATTATAAAATTGTGAAAAAAATAAGTTAAAAGTAGTGAAATATAAAAAATAAGTTAAAATTGTGGGTTCAAACTCCGTGGATTAGTCGGCCAAAATGTCAGAAACCATGGTTAAAAAAAAAAAAACATTGCAGAAAATCATAAAAATTGTCTTATAATGTTAATCATGGTTAAAAAAAACATTGCAGAAAATCATAAAAACTGTATTATAATGTTAATAAAAATTTATCAGTTAACATGCTTACCCATCACCTCTAACTATTGCGAATTTACTTTTATAGCACACAAGTGAATTTGTGATCAGTGTATTCATAGTGAATGTATGCCAATGTGACAGCAAAATCGGCGATGCCCCAAACTTGTTTTCAATAGACAAATTGTGATAGTTGCTCTAAGTGGCTCCTAACCGCAATTTCCTAAACCTGAGCAATGTACATAACCTTGTTGCAAATAACAAGTCTCAATATTAAGCACATATACAAGAAGTCTAAAATATGCCCCTCAATATAACTTATAGCTTAAACAACAAAAGTGGCAAACAGATACATATATAAAGATTACAAACCTATGTTTATGCAAATTTGCCCCTTAATATACAGAGAAAGAAATATTTGCTTTAT
>LBNU01035511.1:129647-173824 GCA_014162995.1 Artemisia annua
CCGTTGACGATTGAGTTAAAAATACACAAAAATGAATGTACTATTAAAAGAACCTGTATATGATCTGTGCTTGGCTTGAATGGTGATCAAAGTTGACTTTTTGTTTATTTATCGACAATCTGATGAATCAAACGTGTCTGAAAACCCCGAAGGTTTATTAGGAATACTTGACTGAGTTTGACTAAAAGACATATCAAAAGTTCTTGAAGAACCTTCACCCGCTTGCCATCTTTGAAGAACTTCAGGAAGGCTCATACGATGACTATAACTTTCTTCGACTTCTTCATGTTTAGAGGGTTTCCATTGTTCAACAAGTGGGCCTAACACGTTAACTGCATGACACATGTCTGGTCTCTGAAACGGCTCACGTGCAGTGCAGTGGCCTGCCAGCTCGGCCACCTTGATTATGCTTTCTAGAGTATCTTCATTTTCGGTATCTAGCGTTTGGTCTATTGATTTTACTATGTTTTCTTTGGTGATAATTACCCTTCTGAACCATGAAACCAAATGACATCTCTCATCTGGCATAGTTTCGTCTAGTGCTTTCCGGCCAGTAATTAGTTCCATCAAGACTACCCCAAACGCATAAACGTCCACCTTTGTTGTCACCCTCCCGGTAGCTATTTTCACACAGAAAAATAATAATTTCAATCAGACTTAAGTTTTTGGGTAGCTGTAATTTCTGGTATTGCGTAAAATATACCATAACTTAAGGAAATAATAATTTGTTTTAGCTAATAGTCAAACACTTTTACTGATTTATGTGTCTAATCAAGTGTTGTGGGTCTAAAACAGGCCATTTTTGAGCGGGTCAACACATATTTATAAGTAAATGGGTCCAAATAGCCACATGCAAAATAAGAAATGTAATTTTTTAAGCATAACCGTAACAGTAAAGGTTAGTAATTGTTACCAGCATACTCTGGAGCCAAATAACCGAAAGTCCCTGCAACTTTCGTCTCAATAGAAAACTTCCCACCCTTCCCATCAGTCGCGTTCTTAACCAAGCCAAAATCAGCAACTTTTGCTCTCATATCATCACCAAGAAGAATATTAGACGGCTTTAAGTCTCGATGAATAAAGCTTTGCTGTGCCAAACTATGCAGATACTCGACCCCTCTTCCCACATCTAAAGCAATTGAAACCCTTTGTTTCCAACTAAGAGGTTGACTATTATTTTCACTCCAGTCAAACAAATGTTGACTTAAAGTTCCTTTTGGCATGTATTCATACACCAAAAGCCTCTCGTTATCATTGGCACAGTAACCAAGAAGAGCAACGAGATGTCTATGCCTAACTTTTGTTAGTACTCCAATTTCCGCTTGAAATTCATTCATCCCTTTCGTTCCCTTCACACCTATCTCCATCCTCTTGACTGCTATTTCAGTCCCGTCATGTAATTCACCTTTGTAAACGACTCCAAATCCACCATGTCCCAAAACATTATCTTCGTTGAAATTATTAGTAACTTGTCGAAGCACTTGACAGGATATCATCACATTACCGCCTTCAAAAACTTGCATCTCACTATGATCTCCACTACTTTGACTTTGTAATTCACTAACAACTCCATAGGGATTCGAGCTACTTCCTGCTACACTTTCTTTAACCACCACTTCCTTACCATAACGATTCGAGCTACTTCCTAGTACACTTTCTGGTACTAATTCCTTACCGCTTTCTGGACTTCCAACCCTCCCAAACTTCTGGTATTTGTGCTTCATATAACATTTGTAAGACACAAACAACACAATCCCAACAAAGAAAAGAACACTAACAACAATACCAATAACCAAACCAACCGACGTCCGTTTCGACCGTTTAGCCAAGCTTCCACTCGAAGCACTAATATTTGACGCCGACCCTGGTGGTGGACTTAAAGTACTAATGTTCACACCTAAAAAGGGATTATTATCATCTAAAAACTTCACCTTTGGCGAAAAGGCTGGTACAATGCCAGATAGATTATTTCTCGACACATCAAGAAGTTGTAGATCCTTCAAAGACGTCAAAACCTTAGGAATAGGCCCCACCATATTATTCCCATCCAACGATATACTTCTCAACGAAGTCAAATTCGCAAAAGCCGGCGAAATAGTCCCTGAAAAATTCTGTTTTGCAAAGTTCACACTCGTCACATTCTTATTAGCATCACAACTAACAAACTCCCATCCTGCACACGCATCATTCCCTTTCCAAGACTCAGCTAAAGACAACGGATATCCAAGTTCACCAGCAATCTCAAGCAATGTATTCACTTGATAATCACAATCCCCCGGTTTCTCTAAACAAAAACTATTACTCCCAACTTCCCCTAACTCAACTTTCACGTCACTCCCAAAAACGGGCACCGGACCTTGCAACTTATTATTCTGCAAACTAATATTAAGCAAGAAATGCAACTTAGTAATCTCAACAGGAACAATACCCGTCAACAAATTATCCCTAAGTTGCACATCAAATAATACAAAACTATCACTACCTAAACTAGCCGGAATCACACCACTAAAAGCATTACCCTGTAACCACACTTGTCTAAGCTCAACCATCGAACCTAAAACATCGATACCGCCACTAAGTCCCATCCTTTGATTATTCAACCACAGAAACCCGATATAAGCCTTGCCAAAACTTAAAGGCAACTCGCCCGTTAAATTATTATAACTCAACCTTAAATCTTCCAAGCTAAGCAAGTTATCAAAAACATCAGGAATGGTACCATATATATTTGCGTTACTCGCAACAAAAGACTTCAAATTACTACAAGCAACAATGCTCTCAGGTATAACCCAAGGAGCTAGATCTAAGTTATCAGATATACTAAAAGTCTCTAAGTTCCCCAAACCTATGAAAAAATCCTTAGGAAAAAAAGTAAAGTTGTTACCATCCAACAAAAGAGTATCTAGCATATATAGTTTATTTAACGTTGGTATGCTCCCATGCAACATGTTTTTCTGGACAGCCAATGTTTCAAGGCTGCTGAGGTTGTTGAGATCTGGCGGCAGGGTTCCTGTCAAAGACAATGAAGGCAGGTTTATGGATGTTACTTGTGAGTTGTGATCACATGATATACCTTCCCATTTGCAGTAATGTGTTTTTGTTTGCCACGTGGCGGGTGGTGGTGTGAGGGAGGATGAGAGTATGGACATGACGGCGCCGTCATCGGAAAGTGTGGTGGTGGTGAAGAGGAGGAGGAGGAGGAAGGTGGTGTGATGGAGGAGATTGGTCATTGGGGAGTGGAAATGGGGTGGTGGGAAATTATATTATATATATAGTTATGAGATGTAAATGAGGAATTACTGACTGTAAATGGCTGTAAGAATTTGTGATGATAGTTATCTTTAAAAAAAGTCAATGATGGAAATGATATAGTCAATGGAAACAAGTTGACATTTTTATAAATGTGAGCTATTTTTTAGTTTTATTCATGGAATCTTTTTTAATTGATTATTGCACATATTTGCTTCATATTGTCTTAAGATATATCTATGCTAAGTATAAATCATGAATCTCATGTTAAAATTTAACAAAATGATTAAAAAGAAAAATAACAAAAGTCTAAAACTAAAAAATTTCGATCGAATTTTTTTAGTTTGCATTCGTTCATTTGCTAATTGGGGTTAAAAATGTTAGAAATTTGTGAATATTATTAAGTTTATCTTATGATATGTGTGTGACATATCAACTAAAAATTTTAGCCTAGTGATATGTGTGTGACATCTTATATATTAAAAACTTAAGTTGTCTTATAAATGCAAAGTGCTCACAATAAATGTCTCATAAATTGATTATGATATGTGGAGGCTTCATGTGTAAGTACCTTGGTTTAAGTTTCATGCTTAAGTGGTAAGTACATATGACTATACATTTAGTGCCTAATATTGAGTGAGGTGCTTAATATCGAATGTAATTCATTAATATGCAAGAAGTAATCTAAACCTCAAAGAATACAAACCAAAAATGCCATGAATACATAAATTAAACACACCAATTAGTGGTTAGTCTTTTTACCTTCCCGTCCATAAGTTACAAATATTTTATCAACTATATAATGTGTCAAAAATCACACACAACAAACCACAACTTCCTCCACACCGCGTGCACCTTGGACTACAACTTATTATGGTGGTAAAGTAAGCATCATATCGTCTTACTTATTTAGCATATTGATTTATATTATTTTATGTAAATTTCACGTGTGTTTTGTGTGTGTAACAATGTAGGACATAAAGATGGTGCTTAGGAGGTTTGGTAGTAACATCATCTTCTCTAATGGTTTAAGAGATCCTACACATCGTTGTCTTATCAATTAAGTGGAACATGCATGAACATTTTTGCTTTGATCGAAAATGCAATACATTGATTAACTGTATTTAAGTTACTAATGATCAACTATATCTAATTGTTTTTTGTAGCGCGTCAAGAAGCATTAAAGAAAGAGATCGAGAGGTCACAAAAATTGTATCAAGAACAAAACATGCAAAAGGCCAATGAACAACAACGACAAAGACAACAACATCAAGAACAACAACAACAACAACAACAACAACAACAACAACAACAACAAGAACAACGTCACAACCACCGGTGGGATGAATACTTAGCATTCATATTAATAGTACGTTACAAATTAAACATGCAATATTTTACTTCATGTAATACCGATAAACGGGCTAATACTATTGATTTGTTAGCAAGTAAGTTTATTGAAAATATTGTGACGAGGATTCAATTTTTAGTCAATAATTATTACTACACTTTGTTAGTGCATTTTAATATTTTGCTCTTAATATAGTTTTTTGTCTTGCGTTGTGTTAATGTCACTTCCTTAATTAAACGTCTTGGAATATTGCGTGACTTTGATATTTGATATGACTACTGTGCAAATTATGTAGATGTTACATATTAAAAATGGTAGTATATAATAAAATATCGTCACCATATCATCATAACAATGAGAATCTTCTAAACCGAAGAAGTATATGTGATAATCAAGAAACACTTTCAGGAGGTCGGGGATGCTCGAAATAAAGGAAAGACATGGTATTTATTAGATTAAACAATTGGGAAGATATGTGTGTTTTCTAGAGAGAGAAAGAAGGAAAACACACACACCTTGTGTTACAATGAGACATCCAACCTCCTAGTTGCCACTATGAGGGTATTTATATTACTTTACACACTAATCTATACCCACATTGCAAGATTAGTCCTTACACATTAATACTATTGCAATTCCCAACTATAACATAACTTTTAAGGCTAACAATCTCTCCACAAAGTGATGTTATATGGGAATTGCTTACAACGTTCCCTACAAGTAAGATTAAATACAAAATATAAGTGCAGCAGCTCTGAGAGTGGTCTTCAACCTTAATTGCTTCATTCAGCTTCCAGAAACATCTCAGCTGCCATGTCTTTACTTGCAGAAGAACAGTGTGAGCAAATCTAATTAGGGGTAAATTGCAAACTGACAACAATGAGTATACTCTCCCCTAATTAGTGCTCTCCCCTAAACTGACAACATTTCTAATGAATGCCCTGAATCTGAAGAAGTCTTTTGATAATTAAATGCAATCCGTCTTTAGTCTTCTAACACGCAGCGGAAAATGTAGAACAGACTGTAGACTTGACCTTCTTCAAGATTGTCTATTAGGGGGAACAAAGTATCAACATCTTCATCTTCAACAAAATGCATTCCAGCTATCTTAGAAATAACCCATAATGTACACATGTAACCAACAAAGGTAGAAACGGTTAAGCCTGGTCACGTGAACCTTTTGTACGTCCCTGATGTACACATTTCTCTCCCCTGATGATTGCGATCTCATCGAAATCAGCATAACATTGTGCACATGAAATATTAACCGGAAGTACTTTTAGCATAGACCATAATAAGAACGTGTGAAGATGTCGATAATCCCAATCTACTAACAATACCATATGAAATTGTCTTACTCTTTATCAACCTCTGAATCAACGAGGACGGCTATTTCTATTAATCTCAGGAGGAAAAACTCAATATGACAAACTTGAGAATGAAGTAAGATCCCCCAGACTTGTGACTTAAGCTTGTACTTCATCTTGTGACTAAGAACGGTGTAGAAAGTTCGTACACCATCGAATCCCTAAGTACTCTATACTCTTCAACCAACCAACCATCAAGTATGAGACGTACATCACCACTTGACTATCCACAACTTCGTGTGACACTGAGTACTACAACGTAACTCCTTAAAGTGATAGCTACTTTGTGGGCAAAGGGAGAAAGAATCACAAAAGTAACTAGATATCCAAGTCTTCGTCACCATTAATATATGCCCAAACAAGTCATCTTCGCGGAAGGGAAGAAAGAAAGAAGATGAAATCAGTACACGCATCCGTAAAGCTTCACTTCGAACCCAAATAAATGATAAAGAATTCTCCCCGTAGTCACAAACATCTGATACTAGCCGTTGTCATTTGATAGTGATTCTTGATTAGGATCGTTTAAGAAATTCGTGGTGTGGTTTGAGGTGGTTTGAGATATATTGGTGTTGATGATAATGAAACAAGGAAATGAATCATGATCTATAAGATGGATTTACAATAATCTCATATGTTTAGGGTGTGATGGAAGTTAGGGTTTAGGGTATATAGACATTAGGTTATTCGATGAGGTTAGGGTTTTGTTTATGTATTAATCTTTTGATATTTCCTTACTCAAAATCCCATCTCGTTACTCGAGATCCTAAGTCAATTTCGGCAGAGTTTCGTTTAGAATTGACCTTAGAGAAGTCCTTACTCGATAAACGATAAGGAGTAGTGGCTAACTCGCCAAAAATGAGCTTACTTGATAAAAAAGCAAGCTTACTCGATAAAATGGTGGTCATACTCGAAAATTAGCTCACAAACTCGAAAACAGCTTGCTTACTCGAAAATTTCAGCCCATACTCGATAATTCAGCCCTTACTCAGTAAATTGGGCCTTACTCGGTAATACCTGAAGCTTACTCGGTAAAACTGGTTCCCTTACTTGATAAACCCTAGCGAGTTTCCCTTACTCGAAAGTTTCTGACAACCCATACTCGGTAAATACTGACCAAACTCGGTAAAAACAGAGCATACTCGGTAAAATCTGAGTTTTGGGCCTCATACTCGATAGAACCACTCCATACTCGATAAAAGCAAGCCAAACTCGATAGAATACATGCCATACTCGAAATTTGTGATCCTTACTCGATAAAATGCATGCATACTCGATAAAATGCATACATACTCAATAAGAAACGTACTTTTCCGAGAAAAAAACACCCAAAAACACAATTTTACACCACAAAACACCACGATTCGCCCCTGGTTAGCTCTGATGCCACTTGTTATGACCAAAAAACACTTTCAGGAGGTCGGGGATGCTCGAAATAAAGGAAAGACATGGTATTTTTAAGATTAAAAGAATGGGGAAGATGTGTGTGTTTTCTAGAGAGAGAAAAGGAAAACACACACACCTTGTGTTTTACAATGAGACATCCAACCTCCTAGTTGCCACTAGGAGGGTATTTATACTACTTTACACACTAATCTATACCCATATGGCAAGACTAGTCCTTACACATTAATACTATTGCAATTCCCAACTATAAAATAACTTTTAAGGCTAACAGTATATAAAGGAGAAGAAAATTGTATTTCAAATGTTATCCTACACCTATCACGAGGTAAGCATTATTCATTTGAGTTTGAGATCATGTGATTCATGTCGTCATATTGTGAATACTTAGAATGAGTTACCAATGAATGCGCCAAATTTGATATTATAGTTTATGGAAAAATGTTGTAATAATGCATTATTAAAAAATAATTTATGTAACTTACTCATATTAAAAGATTACATATCAAAAACCTCATTTAAATATAACATTTTGCAAACAAAACCTCTTCACATTAAAGAAAGAGATCGAGAAGTCACGAAAATTGTATCAAGAACAAAACATGCAAAATGCCAATGAACAACAATGACAAAGACAACAACCAGAAGAAGAACAATAAGAACAACGCCACGGCCACCGGTGTCAATATAGATGAATACTTAGCATTCATATTAATAGTACGTTACAAATCAAACATGCAATATTTTACTATACGAATTATAATTTATTATACGAATTATAATTTATACTCTTGAATATACTAATTACTTTCATGTTTTATGTTTTTATAGTTTTGTTAAAAAATAAATTTGTTTTATAGTTCGCTTTAAATAATGTAATTTATTTGAACAACGAAGTCCGTCTTTCACAAAAAAATGAGAGTTTCAAACATGAACCGAAAATTAGTCCCGAACATTACGAAAAAAACAATTAGATCCAACCTGTGTGCATCGCATGGGTCCTGAGGCAGTCCAAACCTATGTGCATCGCACGGGGATGAATATAAAAGGTCTTTAACATTAATGTCATCGCTTCATATTTAAAATAATTTATGTAACTTATACATATTAAAAAATTACATGTGAAGAGATTCTTTTTAATGTAACATCTTGAAAAAAATCTCTTCACAAACACTCTTTTAATGTCAATAAACTATTTTAAATGTGTGTCATGGTTAGAAATGTGATACCATCACAACTTAGATATATAATGACGAAAAATAGTTCCGAAGATTACAATATAAAACTTATATACAGCCCATGTGCAACTCAATAAAGTATTTTAAATACGTATAAAGCTTAGCAAATGTGTGACACCATGACAACTTAAATATAAAATGACGAAAATAAATGCCGAATATTACGCTATGATAACTTATATACAGCCTAGAGGTGTCAATTTGTGCCCAAAATCAAAAAAATGAGCTAAATGGGCAAGTTTTTAAAAAATTTGGGTGCATTTGAGCCCCCTCTTTTTTTGAAATGGGCATATTTTGCCCATTTAGAAGTTAAATGGGCATAATGGGCACATGTTTTTCTCTCAATTGGAGAACATTAAATTGTTTTTAATGTAAAACTTATGGATAGAGTATATTTCGTTACTTAAATATAAATGAGGTGTTACGTTTGAGAATTTTTTTTTTGTTGTTTTAGGTCTTTTATAAAGCGATTCGTATAACGTGCGCCCGTTTGGCCCGCACCCGTTTAGCCCGCGCCCGTTTAGCCCGTGCCCGTTTAGCCCATAGCCCATTTAGCCCGTAGCCCGTGCCCGCCCGGCCCGCCCATTTTGCCACCTCTAAAGCCCATGTGCATCGCATGTATTTTAAATCTATGAAAACTTCTATACAACCCATGTGCATCGCACGGGCTTTCATGACTATTAAGATATAAAAACTAATATACAACCCTAAAGCAACAAAGAAAAGCCTATTAAAAACGTTTAAAGGTTAACACATTTGTGATACCATGACAACTAAAATCTAAAACGACAAAAATAAACCAAAATAACTATACTTTGACAGCTTCTACAAAGCCCGTGTGCATCGCACGGGCTATCAATATTTTGATAGAGCAGTATGCGTTTAAGCTTATTACGCAATCAACTATTAGACACGTACAATCTCAACAAAAACACATAACCAAAACAAACCAAAACTGTGTGCAACGCAAGAGATTAAATACTATTTTGAGTGTTTCATTCAACCTCAATTAAAAATGACAAAATAAACAAACACAACTTAGAAACTTATTAACCAATAAAATCCAACCATGATCAAAATGACGAAAATTAGTGCTGAACAATAACAATTTAAATATATAATACCATCACATACAGCCCGGGGCATCGCCCGGGTCTGAACGACTCGTATCAACTAAAATTTATAAGTTTAAACTTCATTAAATACGGTTACAGATAACATAAGATTAGTGAGTTAATCTATTACTTTATTTGGACTGTTGGTGAATAACAACTCATTAAACGTATGCCGCGGCCCGAAAACCAAACAACACCGAAAACCGATTTGACCCAAAATACCGGACTGAGGACTAGAACAAATTGTTCGGTCTATGTCCGGGTCGGTCTAGTTCGTCGGTCGATCCAGTCCAACAAAGCATAATGATTGGTTGTGCGTAAAACCGAACATGACCAGACCGGATCAAGGACTAAAAATTGTTAAAAGGATGGACTGAGGACCGAGCCGAAATATGTTTGGTCCGGTCCGGTCGGTCTGGTTCGTGTCGGTTTCTCGGTTCAATCCGAACTGTGATCTATAATGCTCAACCGTATGTGTTAGTTGAACCACAACCGTCTAACAATATGAATAATAGGAACATGATTTATGACTTGAATTTTTGTGTGTTTGGATCATAGCTGGTCCCTTATTTATTTATTTATTTTTTTGAATGACAAACAACCATCTCATAATATTTACACTACAAAATTTATTACACGCTTAAGGCATAACTTGAACCTACAACCATCTACTTAAAAAGCTTCTAACACTATGAATAATATGTTTTTGAAATATAGTATGAAAATGTATAACTTTTTAGTTGGGTTAAAAAAGTCACTCGACTAAGAAAAATTGGACCTTTGGGATCCGTAGATAAGTGGGCCAGTTGGGTTTCATATCAATGACAACAATGAGCCAATCAGGTTTTATTCTCAACTATAGAAAAGTAGCAATTTTTTTCTTTCTCAACAACCAGGCTTAGTTTATTTTGCGAATTGCCAAATATCTAGAGCCATAAATGAGGTAACGCACACAATACCAATTTTGTACAACTCATTAGATTTAAGAATTGAAAGAAACAAAATAAAAGCAAAAAATTTCCAAAAACAAAGGAAAATCGGCATTGCTTCTTCATGTCAATGGTATTTCCTCATCAGGTCCGTCCTATGAATTTATAAAAATTTTTAGAGCCATGGACGAAATCACACAATGAGGCCTTTCAAGAAAGAAGGTTATATATAAAGTGAAACTGTTTATACGATATAATGCAATTAGTTACCTAAACGTTTTAATATATTACTAATTTAAAATATTTTCTTATCTAAATACTTTTTTCGTCATGAAAAATATGTGTACAATATAGTAATATACATATAATTATTCACAGGACAAACACCACTCAATGTTTAAACCTTCCAAATCACCCCATTTGAAAAGAGTATGTGGCCAGCCACATGTGCATGTGGTTCAAACACCACTCAATAGCCTTCGACTGTGAGACCACTAAATGGGTTTAGGTCAAGATTGGTTGGGTCCGGGTCTAAATGGGTCTTGGTCCGGTCCACAACTAAAAGATGAAAAAAATGAAAAGAAAGTATTTAACTGCAATACAAGAAAAGAAAGTATTTATTTTTTCCAATCATCTAAACACCATACTTGATATAGAGTTACCTGATCCCATTGTACGTCATACTGCTTCATGATTTACAAGACACATTGACAACTACACTTCTCCAAGCCCCTCAGCTAGATGTAAAAGCACCATCTGGCCAAGGATAGGGACTTACATGTAATTTAAAAGTAATCTTGATACACATAGTGTTTCGAAAAACCACGAAACCAACAGCAGTAGTTTGATAACATGTCTAAACATGAATTTTTGATACGCTTTGGCACATTCAACAAAATTTACTTTTAGTCCAGAATCTTGAAATTCTGGTTGTGTGTCAGTTTAACTATGCTTAAAAATAGTATTATACGAACTACGAAGTATATAAATAACAAGCTAGCCTTAAAAGAAGATATACGGGTTTGCATACATTTAAAGTACACTTGGGTGACTTTTGACGAGCTTGAATCCTCTACGATTACTTACTTTATTTCACCCGGTCTGATTCTTAGAGATAATACATCACCCGAATCAACCAAGTTAGCACTAATGAGAAAAATAAAAACTTCACCAGTCAAATGTGTGGTATCTATCAAACTTTAAATAAATCGATGACCAATTCAGAGTTTAATCTAGTAAACAAAGATCAAACGAATAATGAAAAACCAGACATACTAATTTAAACTTTAAAGTGTACGGCATTATGTATTTAAACCTTTAACATTCCTTACTTGCACTTCAATCTCTCCATACCTTTGCTTGTTTGCTTCAAAAATCGTCTATCCTCAATGATTGAATAAAAGTAGCGTTTCCGTGTAGGAACATGCATAGCCTGTACTATATTTCCCAAGAATCCTAATATTATTGATGCCTTTTGTGTTGGGTTCATAAACTGAAAGTGAATAAGCTTCGTAAGAATATTTCTTCATTACAATTAAAGGTTTGCCACTCTTACTAAATCCGAGTACCTCTGCAATGTATGATCCATCTGGTGAGTCAATGGTGTATAGTTTTGTAAACGATTTTGGATTACCATTCTCCATCATCCATACACCATAAACTCGTTCCCATACGGTAACTTTTTTTTCATATTCAAGCACAACAAGAGACTCCCTTAGCTTAGATATTAAAGGACTAATTTCATTAGAGTTTGTTAAATTACCGGGAAGATGTATTTCTGCAAATTCGTTACCTGTCATATTAAATGACATAATCATATGGTTCCACGGTGATCTATCGTCTAGATTAAACCTATCAAGAACTCTCCAATAAATAAACCCATCTATATCTACATGATCTTTATCTTGGAACCAAATTGATTTGCGTGGGAGATTGGTAGATAGACTTGTCCAAACCCCCGAGCTTAGCGCAAATACCTCAACTTGCCATGGGATACTACTTTTACTTTGGCTTTCGTGATCAGAACAACTACTTATAATTTTAACAAGTTTAGGGTCACAAGTTCGAGGACAAACCCCAAAACCAACAAAAGTTCTATATGGCCACATATACAGCACATTAGGCACAACAATATCAACCGATTTTCTAATAGTTGGATTCCATATAACAACAGTTTCTCTTCCAGAATAATATGAGTATATATTACGAAAGCAGAACAAGCCTTGAGAGCTACAGACTAGTGTTTTATGTCGAGCAGACACGGGAGCAACGAGGGAAAGCTCGCGTTCGGGGTAATTAGTATCATCATCTACTATCGAAACATATTTATAAGTATTATAATTGTCATCATAGTACCTTACTAGCAAACGCTGAGTTTGTTGGTAACCAGCCATAATCTTAGAGCTATGGATGAAAGACTTCCATGGTCTTGATACCGATCTGAAGCGAAGCAGTGATTTGATCGGAAGCCTTTTCATGATTTCCTCTTGGATATCGAAAGGTATGTTGTAGTCTACCATAGTTTTGTTTTCGTATGCTTATGGTTTTGATCTAACTGTTAAGGTATTTTTATAGTAGGAAATTTAGGTCTTGTTTTCTGCATTATGGAATTTTGGGCCGGTTGGGCTTTATTATTAATCGTAACTTGTTAGACAAGGAATGGTTTCCTCCCATTCATTCTCTATAAATAGAGACGAAGCCACGAAGGGACGAGGCTTATGTACGTCATTCTTTTCTTAATATACGGATTAATAAAGTGATCGTTTGGTATTACATGTTGTTATTTTTCTTCCCCGTCGAACATGAAATTATAATACGTAAATTATATGTTCATTAATTTGTGCGTGTATTACATGCAGTATTTGATTTGTCGAAAGAATACCTTGGGGACCAAGTCGCAGGTTCTGGTAATATTCTTACTATTTGCGTCGTCGCTATGTAATTATTATTATACTTTTGACGAAAATTTTAGACGGTGTTCTTGCTATATTATTTATATGAGGATTGCTTATGCATCTGGATGATGGTTTGTAATTTTTTATGTGAAATAAAGGGGTGTTTGTTTAGCTGAGCTTACGAGTTTTAATGTTTTCGGTTTATATTTCATAAGCTCAATTTTATTTTATTTATTTATTTATTTTTATTCTGAAACTTGTGGGCTTAGGGGGTGTTTGTTTAAGCTTACATGTGAGCTTATTAGCTTATTTGATTCCGGCTTATATTTCATAGGCTCAATTCTCTGGCTTATTGTGTGAATTTTGGGCTTATATAAGTTTATAATAAACTTATATAAGCTCATAAGTGTCAAAATAAGCCTGAAAATTGGAGCTTATGAAATATAAGTGGAAATCAAATAAGCTCATAAGCCCACATACAAGATTAAACAAACACCCTGTTAACTAGTGCACGAAAGGTGTTCAATGAGATGCTTAGCAGAAAATCACAATGATGTTATGGTAAAATTTTGCAATATATAGTTACTACTTGTTATTTGAAACACTATAAACGAGTCTCAATTTATTATTCATCTTGTATACGTAATCGATACTAATGTAGGCTTTTACTCGTGTTTGCAGTCAGCTATGATGACTGATAATCATTATTATCTTATGTTAAACTGTTTTGGTTTGGTTTTTTGTTAACATGGTTGTATGTGGTAATGTGATTTACAAATTTAGAAGATTAGTTATTGTTATTATTCTGTAACTTAGTAATTAAGAATTATATCGTATGTAGTTGTGAAGCACAGGTGAGCCTTGAGCTTAGTAAATTGATTCTCTGATTGCCAGGTTTATAAATTGAATTGAATGGATTTGAAGCTACTAATTGCATTAGACGAGACACCTCCTTTGTCCGTCCTTGCTGTCGCTAGTCTTGCTGCTGTTTCCCTTACTGTCAACCCGAGTCTCACGTCCGAGTCTCAACCCGTTCTTGTCCTAAACGATGGGTATAACTCAACTTTCTTATTTTGTCTAGAAGAAACACGACAGTGCAAATAAGCTAATAATACTATTACTCTGTATTGACTCGATTGTTTTCTTTTAGGAAAGAGTTACGTGGCACCAATGAAATTTTAAGGTACCTTGGTCGTACAGCAACAACAATTCCTAGCTTGTACGAGCGGGATGATACTGAAACTTCTCAGGTGAATCTCGTTTTTTGTTTTAATTGCCATAATTACGTGAGAATTCTGTTTTATGTTTTTATGGATTATAAATGTTTTTGTATCGGTTGTGTTATGCTTGTTGTAGATTGATTACTGGCTCGAGTATGCTCTTACTTTTTCTTCTGGTTCTAAATATGAGGGGGCCTGCAAGCATGTCGATGAATATCTGCTGCAGTGCACTTTCCTAGTTGGCCATAGTTTGTCAATTGCAGATATCACTATCTGGTCGTATCTTGCAGGTAAATCTTAATCCTCGTGCCCTTATGCTTACTTTTTCTCTAGAGGCCCAAGATACGTAGGTTATGTAGTGGGTTGAATTAGGCAATATCGAGCGGGTTAGGGAAAACCCGAAACAGTTTTTGTTCATATGTTTTGATGCTTTTCATAGATACTAACTATTGTGTTAAGTATATGATTACATTTTTCATTTCAATAAAAAAAAATAAGTTTTCTCAATAAAATGGTCCAGGAGGTTACACTTTTGGTGCCTTCTCGACTGGCAAGACACTTTTGATCATTTTGACCCGTTTCCTTTTAAGGCTTTTTAGTTTACCCGTATGATACATTACGTGGGTTGAATTTGCCATCTATGGTCATTGGACTATTTTTTGGCTAGTACCATAAATGCTAAAATTGTCGCTGTCTGCAGTTGGTAAGAGATGGCAAAGCTTAATGAAGTCAAAGAAGTACCCAAGTGTAACTCGTTGGTATAACATGATATCATCAGAGTTTGCTACTGTCTTGAATGACTTCACATCAGCATATACAAAGAAAAAGGACTCAGGAAAGCCTGTACCATTAAAGCTAAAAGAAAATGGTCAAAATAATGGTCAACAAGGACCTAACGAAGTTGTGAGTGCCAGTAACCGACACGAAGTGGATCTGCCTTATGCTGAGATGGGAAAGGTAGTCGTAAGATTCGCTCCCGAACCATCCGGTTATCTTCATATCGGACATGCAAAGGCTGCTTTACTGAACGAATACTTTGCTCAAAATACAACGGGAAAGTAATCATCCGTTTTGATGATACAAATCCAACTAAGGAGAAAGATGTGTATGTTTATAATCTATTAAAAGATATCGATAGTTTGGGTATTAATTACGAGAAGGTTACATATACTTCTGATTACTTCCCGCAGCTTATGGAAATGGCGGAAAAATTGATTAAAGAAAGAAAAGCTTATGTTGACGATACCCCACGTGAGCTAATGCAGGAACAGCGTAAGAAGGGGATTGATTCCAAGTGCAGAAACAACACAGTTGAGGAAAACATTAAGTTATGGAATGAAATGATTGCTGGATCTAAAAGAGGGTTACAATGTTGTTTAAGAGGAAAATTGGATATGCAAGATCCAAACAAGTCACTTCGGGATCCAGTTTATTACCGTTGCAATCTAATCCCACATCATAGAATCGGTTCAAAGTACAAAGTATATCCGATATATGATTTTGCCTGTCCTTTTGTTGACTCTATAGAAGGTATTACACATGCTCTTCGATCTAGTGAGTATCATGACAGAAATGCTCAATATTTCCGGATTCAAGAGGATATGGGGCTTAGGAAGGTTCATATATTTGAATTTAGTAAATTAAATTTCTGTTATACACTTCTTAGCAAAAGGAAGCTTCTATGGTTTGTTGAGAATAAAGTGGTTGACGGATTGGATGATGCCCGCTTCCCAACTGTGCAAGGAATTTTACGCAGAGGTCTAAAGATTTCGGCATTGAAACAATTCATACTTGAGCAAGTAAGTATTATAGGTGTGCATTACTACTTTGACAATTCGATGGTTTTTGACCGTTTTTCTTTCTTTGCTACCATCTTTTTAAACATGCTTGACCCCCTTAAAGCATAACTCAAACTTAATAGGTTGAAAGTGCGCCTTCTACTTTTTTAGTTTCTAAATCTAAGTTTTGTTCTCATATTATTAACAGGGGGCGTCAAAGAATTTGAATTGTATGGAATGGGATAAGCTGTGGAATATTAACAAGAAAATAATTGATCCCATCAGTCCTCGACATACGGCAATTGTTAAAGAAGGTTGTGTATTATTGACTTTGTCGAATGGTCCCGAGACTCCGTATGTGCGTAAGATTCCAAAGAATAAGAGATATGATGATGCTGGTGTGAAGGATACAACTTTTACAAAGAAGATATGGATAGAACAAACTGATGCTCAGGCCATAGCTGATGCTAAGGCCATATCGCTTAACGAGGAAATAAAATCTGTCATAATTACATTAATGGATTAGGGAAATGCAAGTGTTGAAGAAATTAAGGATTCAGATGGAAATGTGACAGAATTAAAAGGAGTTCTGCCTCCCGAAGGATCTGTTCATAAGACCACCAAAATCAATCTTACGTGGTTACCTGTGATTGATCAGCTTGCTCCACTAACTCTGGTGGAGTTTGGTTACCTAATCACGGTAAAGAAGGTATATTTGGTCTCTAATCTAGTTAATCATTTGTAAAAACATTTAACTTTTCTTTGAATGAATAGTTGGCAAAATGGGTGGGTTGGGTAATGGGTCAAAATCTGTCAATTTTTCAGTGAAGGCTGATTCAATACTTTGTGTACGCGTCTTATTTGTCAACTTGTTGCAATGATTTGGCTNAAAATGGTTGACGGATGGGATGATGCCCGCTTCCCAACTGTGCAGGGAATTGTACGCAGAGGTCTAAAGATTTCGGCATTAAAACAATTCATACTTGAACAAGTAAGTATTATAGGTGTGCATTACTACTTTGACAATTCGATGGTTGTTGTCCCCCTTAAAGCATAACTCAAACTTAATAGGTTGAAAGTGCGCCTTCTACTTTTTTAGTTTCTAAATCTAAGTTTTGTTGTCATATTAACAGGGGGCGTCAAAGAATTTGAATTGTATGGAATGGGATAAGCTGTGGAATATTAACAAGAAAATAATTGATCCCATCAGTCCTCGACATACGGCAATTGTTAAAGAAGGTTGTGTATTATTGACTTTGTCAAATGGTCCCGAGACTCCGTATGTGCGTAAGATTCCAAAGAATAAGAGATATGATGATGCTGGTGTGAAGGATACAACTTTTACAAAGAAGATATGGATAGAACAAACTGATGCTCAGGCCATAGCTGATGCTAAGGCCATATCGCTTAACGAGGAAATAAAATCTGTCGTAATTACATTAATGGATTGGGGAAATGCAAGTGTTGAAGAAATTAAGAAGGATTCAGATGGAAATGTGACAGAATTAAAAGGAGTTCTGCCTCCCAAAGGATCTGTTCATAAGACCACCAAAATCAATCTTACGTGGTTACCTGTGATTGATCAGCTTGCTCCACTAACCCTGGTGGAGTTTGGTTACCTAATCACAGTAAAGAAGGTATATTTGGTCTCTAATCTAGTTAATCATTTGTACAAATTTCTGGAAAACATTTAACTTTTCTTTGAATGAATAGTTGGCAAAATGGGTGGGTTGGGTAATGGGTCAAAATCTGTCAATTTTTCAGTGAAGGCTGATTCAATACTTTGTGTACGCGTCTTATTTGGCAACTTGTTGCAATGACTATGAATATGCCTTCACTAGAGATGGCAAAATGGGTTGGGCAATGGGTTAAAATGTGTCAGTTTTTCAGTGAAGGTTGATATGGGCTGTGTTTTATTTCTAGCGGTCAAAAAACGTTTTTTTATGGCTAAAAGCTTGAAAGTGAAACGGGTTGATGGTCACCCATCTGTCTATATTTTAATGCATACAACGTGCTAAATCATCTTAGTGATAGTGATTTAGTCAAATAATTAGATCATTATTGTTAATTAAAACTCAGTAACGGATACATAAATAATAAACTTTTTTTTATGGTCAACCCAACACATACTAGAAAGTCATCCGCTTCAACCCGAACCCGTTTCCTGACCTTCCCATCTTGAACCTCTAGTTCTTGTTGATTATTTTTCTTTTTCTTGTTTGTATATGTTTATGATAAGCTGCGGCCGGCTTTGTAATTGGTATGTATTTTTGGAGGGAGTTTATAATTTGTTTCCTGTTGCAGCTGGACAAAGTTAAGGACAAATTTAAGGATGAAATTGAGGACAAAGTTGAGGAATTCATTGACGTGCCAAACACAGATAGTAGAAATTGACTTCATTGACGTGCTGAACCCAGATAATAAGAAAGAAATTGCAGCATTGGGGGATGCAAATATGAAACAATTGAAGCGTGGAGACATACTTCAGCTGGAGAGAAAAGGCTATTACATATGTGATGTTCCTTACACCGAGCCTTCGAAACCAATTGTTCTCTATGCGATTCCAGATGGCAGGCAAACTGCACCCAAGAAAACCTGATATCCGTTTAATTGTTCTATATATGTTCGTGAAATGTTTTTGACGGAAAAATATTGTTGAAAGTTACGTGGCAAACTAAATCAAGTCTAAGGATTTTTTTTTTGCTTGTTATTATTGGATTGTGTTTTGTAGTGATTTCAGATCATTCACAAACCTATGAATAGGGATGGAAAAAATCATGTAGTAGAAACGCATAGTTCTGTTTAATGGAGACATGAATCGTAGAAATGAGTGAATAGACTGGCACACTGATGAATAGACTAGAACAAAGTGTCGGATCAGATTCTTTCTCACAATTTACTAAAGTACGTGTTTACTCATATCTTTTAGTTGGATGGTAAACTGACTCATGATCATTGGGTGCTTATATACTTCTGCCTGATTTTACGATGAAAAAGAAGGCACTGTACATGTGGATAAATGCTACAACTGCGACAACTGAGTAAAAAATCATCACTAGTAATTCTATAAGGAAGCCACCACCATATGGCCTAGTGGTAAGGTCCTTGGTTTCCTCACAAGAGGTCATGGGTTCGAGCCTTGTTGTGTGTGTATATTTGGGTGTGGCCAGGGAAGGGTCCGAAATAGTCCCGGGATTATCCCGGCTGCGTACATTCGAGTCGAAAAAGGTTCGACCTCTCCAAGGAACTGAACAGGGAAAATCTCACCGTTTTAACTCTATAAGGACATATCCCAATATAGTATTTTTCATGTCTTAAATCATGGAAGTAGGTGATTAGGTTAAACTTCATGTGTATGTTTTTTAGGGTATGAGCAGTTGAACTCAACTAATAATATCAATTGAAAGGAGCATATCTAGCAGTAGGTGGGAAGTTCTTAGATGTCTCGGGTATGCACCTTCTATATTTGTATTGGGGTTTATGTCGGCCTTCCCCAAGTAACATGTAGTCATGTACTTGTTCGAGTATTCATCACTAGGCGAACCACATACTGTGTAGATTCTGTGGATCTGGTCTACCTATGTAACATATGATGCATTTTTTTGTAAAGAAACATTCGTTACGTGTCGTCTTTTACACCAAGCGAGGAATGTGAATGTTTGTTCCAAAATTGTTATTTTGATTCATTGGTGATAAGCTCTCATAGAATGTGCACCTTCTACTAAATCCAAGGTCAGAGACAGAACCATGAGACAAAGTAACCAGGTGCACTTAGAATAAACTAAACAATACCACACATACAAGTTTTAATTGCCGTTTTTTTAATTAACAAATTAACACTACGCCACAAAAGTTCACGGGTGTCTCAGGAACCCGGGACCCACCCTGGTTCCATCACTGTCCATGCATGGTTGTCAAACTACTATATTCATTGGGGCGTAGCTCCCATACAATGCGGAAGCATTTGACTATAGATGCATTTTCTACGATATCCTTGTTGGACAGTTCCAAAACTAATATCAAGCTTTGACAAGTCTAACCGAAAAGATCAATCTGAGTTCACATATATGAATTCAGATTTTGAGATAAAAACTAGATAGACAAGAAAGAAATGGATGGCACAACATACTCATAAATTTAACGTATCATGAACTACGTCTTTTTCAACTCGTTTTGTATCACATGCAACGGTCCATCAATATATGGATGTAAATTCAAATTACACTCTTTTTTCGATCAAGAGTGAGAAAAGAATCAAATAGAATGGATCGGATATCATGAGGATCGGATGGACAACTTGATGATGGCTCACAAGATGCAAAAACAAGAACAATAACTGTTAGCAGTCGTTTAGTGTGAATAATCAGAAAAATGTGTACGGTTGCCAGAATGAAGACAACATACATTGACTTGAGAAACGTTTTGATCCTGTCCATCACACTCAAGTTCAGTCAACTTGTTACGTAGTAAATTTGTAATTATGTATCGACATTGATTTTGTGGTTATTATTAATCAGTAGTTCACTATCAGGAATGAAGCCAAATCTCTTGCCAAATTTTAGAAAAAAATGTTGTTCCTGTTTTTTTGGTTACCATAAAAGATCGCATAAATTTTTTTTTCACAAAATGTTATTTTATTTAATTTTTGGATGGATAGGAGGGAAACATGCTTGTGTAGATTTAACGGGGGTTTCTCCACTTGTGGGATTGGGGAATCATGCGTTTACGGCAGGTCAGGCTGCTTTGAAAGCTGCTTCATGCAAAGTAACCAAACACGAGAAAGCGTGCCTTGATAACCAACACGCGTTTATACCTTTTGCATTTGATACATTTGGCTTCCTTGCACCTGAGGCTGTGGAGCTGCTCAAAAGAGTCCAACGGGTTATGCATGGCAATGTTACGACCCCAAGGTCTCTGAATGTAGTTTTTAAAAGACTAAGTTTTGCTATTCAAAAAGGGCTAGCGGCGCAGCTTGTTGCCCGCTTGCCTGTCGTTTCAGTGTAAAAGTAAAATGGTTCTCAAAGTGGCCAGATATTTTCAGTTTAATTTTATATTATTTTTATGTTAGGCGTGTTTGTGTTTTCACGAATCGGGGTTCCTAAATAGTTTTTTTTTGAACAGGGGTTCCTAAATAGTTGACTCTACTAATATGTGGAAAAAATCAAGGTTTAAGTCACAAATTAAATAGCAACAAACTTTTTCTAAAGTTTCGTTTTGATACATGAATTATAAAAAGTATCATTAAATGCAACGACCATAAAGTGTTTAAATATCCACATTTTAATGTTTTATCACATTAAAAATAGCGACACGTGTCAGTTTTTTCTAGTATGACAATGCATCAAAATGTGCATATTAAAACATTTTATGAAACTTCGTTGCATTTAATGATACTTTTTTATGGTTCACGTACTAAAACGGAACTTTGAAAAAAGTTCATTGCTATTTATGACTTAAACCCAAAAATTAATGGTATTGATGCATTAACATTTAGGAACTACTAAGGAAATTCAATTGTGTATGAACCTTTAATTTTATGAATCAAATCCATCTCCAATTTATAATCAAATATTGTATTGCTTCTACCGCGCTAGAATTAATATATTACCAGATTTGAGCTTTTAAAAAATTTATGTGTTATCTAGTAAATTTAAAGGGAAATGTTAAGTCTAAAATAAAATGAATGNTATTCATTGGGGCGTAGCTCCCATACAATGCGGAAGCATTTTCTACAATATCCTTGTTGGACAGTTCCAAAACTAATATCAAGCTTTGACAAGTCTAACCGAAAAGATCAATCTGAGTTCACATATATGAATTCAGATTTTGAGATAAAAACTAGATAGACAAGAAAGAAATGGATGGCACAACATACTCATAAATTTAACGTATCATGAACTACGTCTTTTTCAACTCGTTTTGTATCACATGCAACGGTCCATCAATATGGATGTAAATTCAAATTACACTCTTTTTTTTCGATCAAGAGTGAGAAAAGAATCAAATCGAATGGATCGGATATCATGAGGATTGGATGGACAACTTGATGATGGCTCACAAGATGCAAAAACAAGAGTAATAACTGTTAGCAGTCGTGTAGTGTGAATAATCAGAAAAATGTGTACGGTTGCCAGAATGAAGACAACATACATTGACTTGAGAAACGTTTTGATCCTATCCATCACACTCAAGTTCAGTCAACTTGTTACGTTGTACATTTGTAATTATGCATCGACATTGATTTTGAGGTTATTATTAATCAGTAGTTCACTATCAGGAATGAAGCCAAATCTCTTGCCAAATTTTAGAAAAAAATGTTGTTCCTGTTTTTTTGGGTACCATAAAAGATCGCATATAAAAAATTTCACAACATGTTATTTTATTTAATTTTATGTTAGGCGTGTTTGTGTTTTCACGAATCGGGGTTCCTAAATAGTTGACTCTACTAATATGTGGAAAAAATCAAGGGTTTAAGTCACAAATTAAATAGCAACAAACTTTTTCTAAAGTTTCGTCTTGATACATGAATTATAAAAAATATCATTAAATGCAACGACCATAAAATGTTTAAATATGCACATTTTGATGTTTTATCACATTAGAAATAGCGACACGTGTCAGTTTTTTCTAGTATGCCAATGCATCAAAATGTGCATATTAAAACATTTTATGAAACTTCGTTGCATTAATGATACTTTTTTATGGTTCACGTACTAAAACGGAACTTTGAAAAAAGTTCATTGCTATTTATGACTTAAACCCAAAAATTAATGGTATTGATGCATTAACATTTAGGAACTACTAAGGAAATTCAATTGTGTATGAACCTTTAATTTTATGAATCAAATCCATCTCCAATTTATAATCAAATATTGTATTGCTTCTACCGCGCTAGAATTAATATATTACCAGATTTGAGCTTTTAAAAAATTTATGTGTTATCTAGTAAATTTAAAGGGAAATGTTAAGTCTAAAATAAAATGAATGTATAAAATCTAAGTTGTGCAAGAGATGTTTGAACAAATTGAAATGGATAAAAGTTAAAATATGGAATGAATATTAATTTTATTTTTCTGGTACTTGATGGTATAGCAGGTAATATTTTGAGCATTGAAAGATAACTCCAAAAAAGAAAGGAATCTTACACTATCCACAATAATGAAATCTTAAAAAAGACTTTTCAATGGTCACATAATTTCTTAAAAATATAAAATAAAGGAAAAATCACCTAAAAATGTAGTAAACTTACTCACTTTTCAAGGTGTTTAGTCATTTTTATTTAGCTTTTATATGCATTAAACTTTTTGAGTAGACTTTTGTGTGTATTTACGCATATAAAATAACCATTTTACCTTTCGTTGTCAATAAAGTGATTATAAAAATATAAGGTGAAATAGTCATTTTACATGTGTAAATACACACAAAGTTGGAATTCAAAAGTTGATGATTTAATTAAAAAAAATAAAATAAAAAATAAACTAGAAAATCAAGTATATTAAGAAGTTTTAGTTATACTAATAGGAAATCTCTTTTTTGGCACGTTGAAAAAACATACTCGTCATATTGAACAATAAAAAGTCAAAATTGAAATATTTAGATCAAACTCATATAAATTTCATCAAGCAAAACATTATGTATAAAAATATATGTGTCGATTTTGTAGAAACAAGAAAATGAGATAATTATAAACTTTACTTGTTAAGTTTTAAATAAATTATATGGATTTAAATAAATTTATCAGTTTTCATGTTTTAGTCTTCATGTTTTTCTAATAACTTTGTCAATCTAATAAATAGTCCCTAGACTTTATATATATATTTAAAAAGAACATATATGTTGTTATTTATAAATTTCAAATTAAAAGCCCGAGTTACTATATTATGTAAATGAAAACATGATATTCTACATGTACGAAAGACTAATGTTATTACTCTTATGAGATTAAGTAAGGATGCTTGAAAAAGTTTCTTTATTGTTATTCACGTTTAATAACAACTCATTTATATTTCTTATATGTTATACCCGCGCGTATACATGTTTAAAATTAAATTCGGCTAAAATTATTATTTACAGAAATATTAATATCAAAATGAAGGCACTGCTCCACGAGTTACTGTAAAATAAAATTAGATACAAGAGATTATACATATAGCAATGACGCATATGATTCCTTTTTAAAGTTTACTATTATAAATTCTTTAAGCTTTGTTGAACATTTAAGGGATTTGCTAACAATGTTCACTAACATTTTTTTTAAGACTTAACTAAATAGTTATTCACTATGATTTAAAAGAAAATACGACTTTTTATCTCGTTTTAGGCCTACTTATAAACCAGGGTAATAGATACTTTTTTTTTTTTTTTTTTTTTTTTTTTTTTTTCCGGCGGTTTGAGCAGACGAAGTATCTTGCGTGCCACAAGGAAACAAGTCTCTCGACCATGAGTTCGAATCATCTCACGAAGAGAATAACTACCCCCAGCCTAGCCATCCAGTTTCCCATTAAGGGGCTTCAAGGCATCGTGCTGGAATTCGAACCCGGCTGCCATTCAGGGAAAATCCCTCACATGAGGAATTGCAAGAGTCGAACTATTGACCTCCCACACATGGAGACTATAACCGGATGCATCAATTCAACTGATCAAGGCATCGTGCTGGAATTCGAACCCGGCTGCCATTCAGGGAAAATCCCTCACATGAGGAATTGCAAGAGTCGAACTATTGACCTCCCACACATGGAGACTATAACCGGATGCATCAATCCAACTGAGCTGGACATCATTTGCCCAGGGTAATAGATAGTTAGATACTGTTATATTTTAATTTTAAAATGAATGAAAGAGACAAACTCTCGTTGGTATATATATGGCTAGTACTTTTAACAATTGCTTAATTGTCTTATTTTAATAGTCCATCAATAAATAATTTACATATGTACGTAGCTAATGCATAATATAATTACTGAAATATTATTTTTACCTTTAGATTCCTCAAATAGCAATTTATATTTAGTATGATTAGCTTTGCTATATATATATGAGTGGGGGTTCAAATAATATTTCGGGTCCCCACTAATTTATTATAAATCTTATGAGTTTCTAATAAAGTGATGTTTATAATAATAATAATAATAATAATAATAATAATAATAATAAAATAGAAAAATTGGTATATTATATAATTTTCAATTAAGAAAGTTGTACGTTGCTTTTTTTTTTTTTTTTTTTTTTTTTTTTTTAAGAAAAAAATATAAATAAAAATAAAATTAGTAACGTAGATAACAAAATGGTACGAAGATGGTATTCCTTAAACTACATTGAAGGTAGAATTTTAGATTAATACTTTTTATGAAAGATATCTTAAACTAACACTTTCTATTCTCTTGTGGAGATTGATAAGATACATTACTCCATTATTAAATAATAATAACATGACCAATTCCATCTACACGTCGACGTGCATGCACAATATAACTTTTTCTATCACCCTTGTTGCACCTATATAAACCCTTGAAACCCCTTATTCCATATTCAAGCTTCAACTAGTCATAAGAAGCTAATTTTAAGTTGCTCACTTAGAGATGGCTTCAAAGAGCAATGCTTCACTAGCTTTCTTTCTAGCTCTCAATCTTCTCTTCTTTGCCACAGTTAGTGGCTGCGGATACTGTGAAACTCCTAAGACCCCCACGCCAAAACCCACACCAACACCAAAACCAACACCGACGACACCAACACCAAAACCAACACCAACACCAAAACCAACTCCAACACCGAAACCAACACCAACACCAAAACCAACACCAACAACACCAACACCGAAACCAACACCAACACCAAAACCTACACCAACAACACCAACACCGAAACCAACACCCACACCAAAACCAACACCAACAACACCAACACCAAAACCAACACCACCAACACCAAAACCAACGCCAACAACACCAACACCGAAACCAACACCAACACCAGCACCAACACCAATGCCTATGGCTACTTGCCCTAAAGACATCTTGAAACTTGGGGTGTGCGCAGATTTGCTTGGCGGGTTGGTTGGAGTCGTAGTTGGGTCTCCACCTGTTACACCATGTTGCACCCTTATCCAAGGCCTTGCTGACCCTGAGGCCGCAATTTGCCTATGCACTGCCATTAAAGCTAATGTTTTGGGGATCAACCTTAACGTGCCTGTCTCTCTTAGCTTGCTTCTTAATGTCTGTGGCAAGAAAGTCCCAAGCGGTTTCAAGTGCGAATAAGTTAATCAAGATATGTGGTTTCTCTTGATTTTGCTAAGTTATGGGTCTTCAAATCTTCTTACGTACGTATACTAAGAGCTTAGATGTAAAGGCTCTTGTGGTTACATTTTGTTTTTATGCTTTCTGTTATTGCTATCATGATTAGATTGAAAGGAATCATGCATGTTCTATATTTGTAAAGTTTGTGGAAAATAAAAGCTATTTTGTTTTAAATACTCTCAAATTATTAGAACTTTGGAAAAATGTTACTGAGACCAACCAACTACATTATTTGCTCTAAGCACATGCATGGTCAAGAAAACTCTACTGTGAATCGAAAGCAGCATACATAAATGGTAAATTGCATTAAACGAAATCGTTGAGCAACGTACTTACATGGTTTTATTTAGTAATATGCAAAGAATACCAATTAGATTATTTCTCACTAGTTCTAGAAGAGAAACAAGATTAATGTAATGTAGCCTTGCTGGTGAAAATAATTTAATAAAAAATGAATGAACGAAAGCAAAAACTGTAATATAAATTAACAACCATAGGGTCCATTTCAAATTGTCTGCTAAGTTGAGGTAGCTCGTACATTGGATTTGATGGAAACTCAAAATGCAATACTTGGTTTCTAATAAAGTACATATCTTTAGATCATTGCATCACTTATTTATCGTATATCCCCGACAATGTCGACCCAAATAGTTTTAACTGGGTTCATTTGGGTCATATGTACTCAACGGGTCGGTGAACTCGGTCATTCAAAACTTGGTGAAAAAGCAGGCTGGGTCCAACAGGTTTTTAGCAAAACTAGAGATTATAAATGATCTAATTTTAAACAATGTTCAAAAGAAAAAATCAACTTATGAGTGAATACATGATGGAAAGTTGAATGAGTGACATCCTCGAAACAATGATCTCACTGCTAACATAAAGATCAATCTATATCTTACGCATTTAACTTTTAACTAACATGTACTAATCGATGATCTGCATCAAAATTGCACTTAAGTCTCGATTCAAACTTTACTTCTCTACTCCAAAAGTCGTCTATTCTAAGCTCCACACGTTGCTATATATGGTGCTTATCCTCGTTGTCAACTTATATAGAACTAAAAACTACATTAATTAATTAATGCTAGTGTGATCAAGCAAAAGTAGTGTTTCCATGTAGGAACTCACAAAGAATGAATAAAATCTCAAGAAATCCCTATACTTTCCATGCGTTTTGAGTAGGGTTCATAGAAAAACAGTGTATCCACACCTAGACAAACATGTTTCCTTAAAATCATAGGTTCTCCACTCTTCCTAAATCCAAGTACCTTTCGTATTGATTCATGTGGTGGGTTAATGGCGAAAAGATTTGTAAATGATTTTGGATCACCATTGTTCATCATCCAAACGCCATAAATTCGTTTATCGGCCTCTATCTTGCACTGAATCACAACGAGAGACTCACTTCTCTTAGATATATGCAAAACAATGTCATGACGCTTGAGTGCTAAATTCTTAGGGAGGTATAACTCTGTAAATTCTTCACTTATCATATTAAATGAAATAATCAGATTATACGACTGATATCCACATAAATCCTATCATAAGCCCGCCAATAAAGAAACTGATCTATAACAACCTGATTATGTGTGAAGAAAACAGATTTACGAGGTAGGTTGTTACATGTACCTCTCCAAACCCATGATCTCAGTGTAAAAACCTCAACTTACGTAGGGGTATGTAATCTCAGATTCTGATGGTAGACTTTGCATAAATGTAATCTTGACAAGCATAGTGTCACAAGTGTTTGGACAAACCCCAAAACCGACGACAGTTTTTAAGCGCAAATTTTCTAACACATTAAGCAAAACAATATCAACTGATTTTTTAATTGCAGGATTCCAAAGACGGGCCATATTTGTTGTATTAGAGTCATCTGGATCACTAATCATATAAACAACGGATTACTACAATAATTTAAAACAAGTGAGTGCATGTGGAAACTAATTATGTTGAACCAAAGTCAAAACCTTTAATCTTTTTGCAATATTGTCAAAGTCGCTACTTGCACAAAAAGGGTTAATAGACAAAGATGTCACTAAACTTTCAAAAAAGTGTGCATAAGATACTAATCGAACTTTCATTTTGTTCACTTGGGTTACTGAATTTATAGGAAGCGTATTGTTTTATAATTTAAGTGTTAATCAGAGTGACTTGAACATATATTTTTGGATAAGTTGAGTAACATAAATGTCGAGTTTTTACAAATTCGATTATGTTGAGGTATAGGGTAAAGTTAAAATAAAAAGACAAATATCCGTACACTATGTAAAAAGTTTATTTTTTTTTTATTTTTTTTTATTATTTTTTTTTTCACAAAGTTCTTGAAAAAATCCCAAAAAATTCCACAAGATCGGGTATGTTGGTGCATAAAACTTTGTGATTTTTTTTTCCCTAATTTTGAGTATTTATATGTTTTTTTAATGCACAAAAAAGGAATTTTAATGCGCAAAAAAATTTTGATGCACAAAATTTTAAACTTGTTTTAGTTTGATGCGCAATGTTATTTTGATGAAAAAAGTCAAAAGAAGTTGGGTGCAAAAACGAAATTTTGATGCACAAAAAATTGATTTAATGTACAAACGTATTTTTTCATAATTTTTTTTTGGGATAAAGTATCCACTTTTAGAAAACCTTTCTTCACAACTTTTTCATGCACCAACATACCCGATCTTGTGGAATTTTTTTGGATTTTTTCACGAATTTTTTGAAAAAAAAAAAATTCTTTTCACGTAGTGTACGGATATTTGTCTTTTTATTTGATCTTTATCCTTGACGTATATATTTAAAAGTTCAATGACCTCAAAATGTCATGTTTCATAAGTTCGGTAACGTAAGTGAACAAAATAAAAGTTTGATAACTTAGTCACATTATTTTGAAAATTTAGTACAGTAATATATTTGTATATTAACCCCGCAGAAAAATATAAACAACAAAAGTTTGGGCTAGAAAAAGCTAACCGTGCCAAGTAATAATTATTGGGCCGGATGGAAGTTACTGGGCCGGATCCAGTTGACTGAGCATAAAAACAATCATTTTGTTGGAAACTTGGAATGCGCCTAAGCCGCTCAAACAATCATTTGGTACAATTCATAGAAAGGTAGATGATGCATTACACAATAGACATTATTTCAACGTAAGTAATGAAATATATGTCAATAAACACATGCTCGATTTAAGCGTCTATAACCAAAGTTGGTTAGATTTTTAGACTTAGGTGTCATCATAACATTAAAACACCGATCACTCTCCATGACCTCACTCTCCATGTTACAAAAGTCAAATTCCAAAAACAGCTTACAACAAAGTGGTACATTAGACACGATATAACTACTTAGTAGTATACATTGCCCATTGGGCATTACTAATCCCGCCTGAACAATGCATTAACTTAAAAATTAGACACAATGATATGCTATTGCTAATACTAATCTCCAAACCTCAGTTCCTCCTCGTCTGCCTTCCAAAAGAGAATAGTTCGTAACTCCAAACTATATGTTAAAGTAGATACTTTAATCTCAGTGATCTAGCAAAAGTAGCGTTTCAGGGTAGGAACTCATTGAATGACTAATATCTTCCACAAATCCCCGTATGATTGATGTTTTCCGAGTTAGGTTCATACACAAAATGTTCATGTTGGTCACACTTCAAATCACCTTGCTTCTCAATGACAGCTTCGCCATTCTTCCTAAACTCAGCTACTTCTTGAATTAATGCAGCTGTTGGTTTGTCACGAATGGTGAATAGCTTTCTAAATGATTTTTGAACACTACCCTCCATTATCTATACACCATAAACTCGATCCTCAGCTAAATAATTGTGTTCAAGCACAACAAGAGACTCCGTTAGCTTAGATATTGACTTGAAATTGTTACGATCCTGTGATAAACTACCAGGAAGGTATATTTTTTTAAACTCCTCATTTTCATTTCATATGAAATAATAAGTTACGCTTTTTATGATCCCCTAGCCTATCATAAGCATTCCAATAAATAAACCCATCTAAAGCAACTTGCTCATCTGAGAATAAAACTGAATAACGCGGAAGACTAGAAGATGGACATTTCCAAACCCCCGAGATTAATGGAAATACCTCAACTTGATCAGGAATGTTATCAGATTTCCACTGGATACAAATATATGTAATCTTGACAAGTATAGGGTAAAATGTGTTTGGACAAACCCCAAAACGTCAGTGGTTTTATAAGGTCACCTATCTAACACATTAGGAACAGCAATATTAGCCAACTTTGTTATACTAGGATTCCATGTAACAGCAATTTTCGTTCAGGAATCACTTGACCTTTTACAACTATAAAAGCAGAACAAGTCTAGAGAGCTACCAATTACACTTAGTTTGTTAAGTATATTGGCAGGCATGGGAAGACTTAATTAGGGGAAATATCTGTTGGGGAAAAGTATCATCATCTATAATCAAAAAGTATTTCCATTTATCATCATTATTAGCAAAGGAAAAATCTTTTCGCACAAACTCGTGATAATACCTTATAAAAGTCTGGTAAACAGCAATAAATTCAGTGGTATCTAGAAAAGACTTCCATGCTTTTGAAACCGATCTGAACTGAAGCAATGGTTTGATAGGAAGCCTTCATGATTTCAACTTGAATTTCCAAAGGTATGTTGTCTGACATTTTGATTTTAGGATTTTATGAACACTATGAGATGGATTTGAATCCAGATCTTAATTTTTCAGTAGTTAGGGAGTACTATTGGTTCCTAAAAAGCTTTCAAAAAGCATTTCCATTATTGTTTCTATAAATGGGTTATTTTGCTGTTAAAAAAGCTGATAAGCTGGTTAAAGCATGTACCCCAAATAAGCTAAACAATTTTTCATAGAAGTTCAACACTAAAGCATATACCCCAAAATAGCTTATCAAAGATTAAAATGGAGTATTTTTTTGCAGAAACTCTGCAAAGAAATAGCTTTTTACAAAACCCTAAGCTTTTTTTGATAACTTTATACAGGCACCCTTTAAAAGGTATATGTTTGATTTACAAAACATAAATGTGCTTAGCTTATCAGCAACTACCTCTAGATAACCGGAACAGTACTTTAACAGTTTCTATCCGTGAATTAATTCTTAGGTGAATGGTCTATCAATGAGCGAAACAAAATTTCTAACACAGAATGTGTTAGGATTAGGGAACATACTCAGAAGCAAAAGAACAGTAGCAGAGGCAAAAGTACAGCAAAAAGGATACTAGAAGAACAAAATCAGAAAATTGGGACAAAGAACTGATATTTCTATTTATGAAGTCAAAGTGTTAGATACAAGTTATGTTCTGCTATTGGTTATATATAGTGAGCAAACCGACATACTAAACCGACATAAAAGTTTCCTGATACATCTTAAGCTACCAAAATGACCAAAATACCCTTACTACTAATATTACCAAACTGCCCTTAGGAGGTCAAAGTCAAACCAACTAACAGAATGCAGTTCACAGCAATTTTAATAGTTTAATTTCTAAGCACTATATTGCAAAAAAGGTATGAAGTTAAACATTGGAAGTTTGATTTCTGTTGCGTATGTATCATCATTACACGGGTCCTTTGGCCACGTAAACGTGTTACTTATCATTCCATTCATTAAGTACAGCTCTTTAATCTCATCGTCTTTCCATATTTTGTCATAATTACGCATCAGATAAGCATTGACTTTGATATTTAACTAAGTAATGAAATATATGCACATACTCAATATTGCACAATCTCTGCAATATGCAGTAAAAAATATTATGCTTTTCAAGGAAATGAAGAAGTAATTAATAGCTGTGAGAAATATATAAATTAAGTTATCCTCTCTTACCCCGAATATTGGTTCATACTCACGGAACAATGATTTTCTCCACGCTTCTTCATCTGGTTTCAGCAGAACAAACTCCTCAGTTTCACTGGCATTATGATTTTTATCGCCACTGATTATTTAAAGGAACCAAAATAATGCACATATACAAGTCTACATAAGTCAATCCTTCTTGCTTCTTCTTTGTAAATACTTCAAAGATACTTGAGTGATTTACAGTGACGTGGACGATACATGATGTTTGCATTGGAATATATAACTTATTATATATACTAAAAATGCGCAGGGTGGATATAATTTCTTCCTTTAGTTCTATCGTATATTTTATTTTGTTACCAAACAATACAGGTATGAACAAAGAAAAGGTAAGCAATCATAATTTATCAGATTATAACTTGATCAATTAGTAGAGTCCATAAACAAGATGCTCACCACTTTAACTTACCAGTTTGCAGTATAAGCATGTCCAAATAATTTAACTGAGTTCTCCTAATAAACATCAGCTCATTGTTAGTTTTGACATAGAATAAAAGCACAACAAGCTTTTCATACACATTAAAAACAATTACACCAGATATTTACACTTTCACAAATGGAGGGATTTGTTCGTTAGCAAGGTCAGGCCAATGTTCCCTGCTCAGTATAGAAAAACTTAAATCCACTAACTTAGATAAAGTATGACCATAATTTGAATAAATGACCAAAAATTACTGACTAAGATAGAGTGTTACTGTTGGTCCCTTTTACTTGGTTAATGGTTAACTATCGAGTTAATCTAACCAAGTTACATAGCATAATGATGCAAAGATTAATAACTAAAAACGTAAAAGATAAGAAACGAGATTTTCAACGTTTAAAAAAGTTTCGTTTTGATACATGAATTATAAAAAGTATCATTAAATGCAACGACCATAAAGTGTTTAAATATCCACATTTTAATGTTTTATCACATTAAAAATAGCGACACGTGTCAGTTTTTTCTAGTATGACAATGCATCAAAATGTGCATATTAAAACATTTTATGAAACTTCGTTGCATTTAATGATACTTTTTTATGGTTCACGTACTAAAACGGAACTTTGAAAAAAGTTCATTGCTATTTATGACTTAAACCCAAAAATTAAGGCCTCGTTTGGTTCGCAGAATATTTTTGAAGGAATTGAAATCTGTTTAAAGAATTGGAATGTAAAGGAATGGAATGTTAGAAATTGAAATCCTTAGGATTTAAAATTTGACGGAATTGAAATTTGCAAATACTATCGCATGTTTGGTTGGAAGAAAGAAATGAGAAAAAACAATTATATTAAAATTTTAAAATTTAATTTTAGTTTAAGATTAATAAAATAAATATTATTTAATAAATAAATTACTTATCAAATAATAATAATAATTTTTTAAATAATATTATATAAACTAATATATTAAATAAACAGTGTTTTTATATAAAATACAATTGTATTTTTTAAGGTATAAATTAAAAAAGTAAGCTATAAATAAATTATATTTAATTTTAAATAAATAATAATTTTTAAATCTTAATAGTTGTTTATAATAATTAATAATAATAAAAATAATTAAATGATCGCTTATAATAAAAATAATAATAATAAAAATAAAATAAATAATAATAATAATAATAATAATAATAATAATAATAATAATAATAATAATAATAATAATAATAATAATAATAATAATAATAATAATAATAATAATAATAATAATAATAATAATAAAGTGATGATGAAAAAAATAATAACAATAATAATAATAACAATAATAATAATAATAGCCATGACAATGATAAAGATAATATGAATTCTATGAAATTTTAAACAATCCTCTCGTATATGTCATGGAATGTTGAATTCCATATATATGGGATTTTGAAGGAATTTAATTCCATTCCGTTTACCAACCAAACACTGTAAGGAATGGAATTCAGATTCCAAATTCTTTAAAATTTGTCAACCAAGCACGTTATGGAATGGAATTGAATTCCAATTCTACCACAATCCTTTGGATTCCGCCGAACCAAACAGACCCTAACGATATTGATGCATTAACATTTAGGAGCTAATAAGGAAATTCAATTGTGTATGAACCTTTAATTTTATGAATCAAATCCATATCCAATTTATAATCAAATATTGTATTGCTTCTACGGCGCTAGAATTAATATATTACCAAATTTGAGCTTTTAAAAAATTTATGTGTTATCTAGTAAATTTAAAGGGAAATGTTAAGTCTAAAATAAAATGAATGTATAATATCTAAGTAGTGCAAGAGAGGTTTGAACAAAATGGAATGGATAAAAGTTAAAATATGGAATGAATATTAATTTTATTTTTCTGGTACTTGATGGTATAGCAGGTAATATTTTGAGCATTGAAAGATAACTCCAAAAAAAGAAAGGAATCTTACACTATCACCAATAATGAGATCTTTAAAAAAGACTTTTCAATGGTCACATAAATTCTTAAAAATATAAAATAAAGGAAAAATCACCTAAAAATGTGGTAAACTTACTCACATTTCAAGTTGTGTGTAGTCATTTTTTTTAGCTTTTATATACATTAAACTTTTTGATTTGACTTTTGTGTGTATTTACGCATATAAAATAACCATTTTACCTTTCGTTGTCAATAGAGTGATTATAAAAATATAAAGGTGAAATAGTCATTTTACATGTGTAAATACACACAAAAGTTGAAATTCAAAAGTTGATGATTTAATTAAAAATAAAATAAAATAAAATAAAAAATAAAAAATAAACTAGAAAATCAAGTATATTAAGAGGTTTTAGTTATACTAATAGAAAATCTCTATTTTGGCAAGTTGAAAAAACATACTCATCGTATTGAACAATAAAAAGTCAAAATTGAAATATTTAGATCAAACTCATCTAAATTTCATCAAGGAAAACATTATGTATAAAAATATATGTGTCGATTTTGTAAAAACAAAAAAATGAGATAATTATAAACTTTACTTGTTAAGTTTTAAATAAATTATATGGATTTAAATAAATTTATCAGTTTTCATGTTTTTCTAACAACTTTGTCAATCTAATAAATAGTCCCTAGACTTTATATATATATACTTAAAAAGAACATATATGTTGTTATTTATAAATTTCAAATTAAAAGCCCGAGTTACTATATTATGTAAATGAAAACATGAGATTTTACATGTACGAACGACTAATGTTATTACTCTTATGAGATTAAGTAAGGATGCTCGAAAAAGTTTCTTTATTGTTATTCACGTTTAGTAACGACTCATTTATATTTCTTATATGTTATACCCGCGCGTATACATGTTTAAAATTAAATTCGGCTAAAATTATTATTTACAGAAATATTAATATCAAAATGAAGGCACTGCTCCACGAGTTATTGTAAAATGAAATTAGATACAAGAGATTATACATATAGCAATGACGCATATAATTCCTTCTTAAAGTTTACTATTATAAATTCTTTAAGCTTTATTGAACATTTAAGGGATTTGCTAACACTGTTCACTAACATTTTTTTAAGACTTAACTAAATAGTTATTCACTATGATTTAAAAGAAAATACGACTTTTTATCTCGTTTTAGGCCTACTTATAAACCAGAGTAATAGATACTGTTATATTTTAATTTTAAAATGAATGAAAGAGACAAACTCTCGTTGGTATATATATGGCTAGTACTTTTAACAATTGCTTAATTGTCTTATTTTAATAGTCCATCAATAAATAATTTATGTACGTAGCTAATGCATATTATAACTACTGAAATCTTATTTTTACCTTTAGATTCCTCAAATAGCAATTTATTTTTAGTAAATAAAAATATATCATTCAAAAATTTTAACAAAAATATATATATCATTCAAAAAAAAAAAAAAAAAAAAAAAAAAAATATCCGCGCATGCGCGGGCATTATAACTAGTTACTCCATTATTAAATAATACTCGTAACATGGCCAATTCCATCTACACGTCGACGTGCATGCACAATATAACTTTTTCTATCACCCTTGTTGCACCTATATAAACCCTTGAAACCCCTTATTCCATATATATTCAAGCTTCAACTAGTCATAAGAAGCTAATTTTAAGTTGCTCACTTAGAGATGGAGGAGAGAGATTCTTTAATAGGAGACAGATATGCCTATAAAGGAAACTCAAATTGCGGCCTTACAAGAGGTCAGCAGTGACATATAGGTACTATAAGAGGTCATCATAGAGTGGTAAACAAGGATGGAAAAAGACCCCAAACTAACGACTTCCACAACAACTTCCCGCCAAGCAATACCATCTATGCGCACTCACTCAAGAATTTCAAGAATGTCTTTAAGGGCAATCATCCATAGGCATTTGGATCGATTGAGATTAGCCTAGTGTTATAACGGTGTTGGATTTTCGGTGTTGAGGTGTTGTGCGTGGTTTGTTATGGTGTTGGTGGTGTTGGTTTTTAGTATTTGGATGTATGTATGCGCATGGTTGTTATTGGTGCTGGGTTGTCTGGTTTCGGTGTTGTGTTGTTCGGAATGATAAGGTTATTTAGGTGATTGGATGTTGGTTTCGGTATGATTGGTGTTGTTGGATGTATAGGTATTCATTTGGTGTTCAGGTGTTGGTTCGGAATGATTATACGTCACTTGAGATAAATAGGTCGAATAATAGAGATAGATGGTTATTCGGAATGTATAAAGAATGATAAATAGGTTTTGAGAAGTATAGGTAATAGTCAGTCAAGTAAATGATTGGTTATAATGCGAGATATAAGCATGTAAGTAGAATGTTAATTGGTTTTAGGTGATTGGTGTGGTTGATATATATGGCGTAGGAGAGTCGCATAGGAGAAAAACATTCCAGACTCTATCCGCTAGCACTAACTGTGGCAAAGAAGAGAAGATTGAGAGCTAGAAAGAAACGCTAGTGAGCATTGCCTCTTTGAAGAAAAGTAAGTTTGAATTTTTAGACGCCTTTCCCTTTAGATTTGCTTTTTAGATGCGTTTTTAGATTACATTAAGTTTGTTTTTGAATTTTTATTGCGTTTTAGGATTTGTGTGCTTTATTTGCTTGTTCTATTTGCTTGTTTACTTGTTTTTATTTGATATTCCATTATCGTAGTATAAAACCCCAAATATTCACCTTTATTTAACTTTCACTACACGTTTTATCAAACCGATTATCATTTTTCCATTAACACCTTCACACGGACTACGACCTCAGGTTTTGCTTATTTCCTTAGCAATTCCTTGGAGATAAAATATATACTATAAGTTGGTTTCGACGAACCAATTCTTGGCGCCGCCGCTGGGGAAGGTTGACGTGAATTTTGGTTTTCGTTTTTAAAATCGTGTTTTGAAAAACCTTCCTTGTAAATATTTTCTTATATAAAAGTAAAAAAAAAAAGTAAAAATCAAAAATATTAAACACTTTTCCTAAAGTGTTTGCAAAATACCAAAAATATAATAAACATCCTCGCTCTTCCGTTAAAGGAGGGGTGTTGTAAACCAAATAAGTTCGAACGCAAAAAGAGATCGTGAAATTAGTCGTTATCGGATTACTTTAATTCTACAACCGACAACTTTGTTGCGCGTAGTTTTAGAAGAAACGGTTTCGGTTAACGAATCGGTTAAGAAAACAAAAGAAAAAGACAAAAATATTGTGATTTCAATTTTTTATATATATAAAAAAACCCAAAAAGATTGTAATTTCTATTTTTGTCCAAAAATTATATAAAAACCAAAAAGATTTTCTTTTCAAATTTATTTTCCTTTTTCTTTTTTACTTTGGTTTCTTTTTAGTGTATGCTCACACGTTCACGGTCGAGATTAATCGATAAATCTCCGACCATACCGACTCGAAACTATCGAAGACGTCGTAAAAGAGCTAACGTACCCGAGTTACGTACTCTTGTTGAATCACCCATCACCGAGATGGCCGATCAACGTACGATGCAAGAATTGCTCCAATGTCCCACCGAGGGATATGGAGATGCAATTGTTTTACCACCGATACTTTCCGAAAATTTTGAACTTAAAACCGGTTTGATTCAACTTGTCACATCAAACCAATTTCACGGTTTTGAGAGGGACGATCCTCACGCGCACATCCGTTGGTTCAATAAGTTAACCTCGACCATGAAATTTAAGGATGTCCCTCACGATGCTATTAAGTTGATGTTATTCCCATTTTCACTCGAGGGGGCAGCCCGAATTTGGCTCGAAAAAGAACCCCCTCGTTCTATCAATACATGGGAAGAACTCGTCTCAAAATTCGTTAATCATTTCTTTCCTCCGTCTAAAACGACTAATCTTAAGAATGATATAACCAATTTCCAACAACGTTTTGATGAGAACTTTGGTGAGGCATGGGAACGTTTTAAGGATCTTCTTCGAAAATGTCCTCACCACGGTTTCTCCGAATTGTACCAAATCGACACGTTTTATAACTCTTTGACTCAAAACGATCAAGATTCTTTGAACGCAGCCGCCGGTGGCAATATCTTGAATCGTACGCCAAGGGATATTTTAACAATTATCGAGAACAAATCTAAGGTTCCGACTTCTCGTAACAAACCGAATGTTTCGAAAGTGACTTCTTTTACTCCTTCTTCTTCATCGGTCCAATCATCGGAATTGGCCGAACTTACTGATGCTATCCGTTGTATGGTGAAAGAGTTTAAGCTTCAGAACCAAAAACCCGAGCCCGTTAAAGCCGTTACCGAAAAATGTGTGATTTGTGGTGGTCCCCATTCGTATTATGATTGTCAAGCCACCGATGGCCAAGTTTAAAATGCTAATGTAGCCGCCGCAAACTACAATCAAAACCAAGGTTTTCGTACTCAAAACAACCAAATAGGGCCACCCGGGTTTCCACCCGTGCAAACTCATCAAAACCGTTATCCTCAAAATAACCAAGGTTATCAAAACAAAGGTTACAATCAAAACCATGGAACCACTTTCAATCAAGCTCAAAATTATCAAGTCCCTCCACCACAACAAGTTTATCATCAACCACCACAACAAGTTCAACCTTTTCCCGAGCTTTCAAATTATATAAAATCAAACGATGTTAGCATGCGAGCTATGCAAAATCAAATCAACAACATGAGGGTTGAACTTAAGAAAGAGATCGACACGACCATGACTCGACAAACGAATGAGCATAAGCAAATGATGAGTAGTTTTCTTCAAATGAATCAACCGTCGAACATTTATACCTTTTGCATTTGATACATTTGGCTTCCTTGCACCTGAGGCTGTGGAGCTGCTCAAAAGAGTCCAACGGGTTATGCATGGCAATGTTACGACCCCAAGGTCTCTGAATGTAGTTTTTAAAAGACTAAGTTTTGCTATTCAAAAAGGGCTAGCGGCGCAGCTTGTTGCCCGCTTGCCTGTCGTTTCAGTGTAAAAGTAAAATGGTTCTCAAAGTGGCCAGATATTTTCAGTATAATATCAAGATGAATCCAAATCAAAATCTTAATCTAAATTCAAATTCAAATCCAAATCTTAATCCTAAACCCAACTACAAAACAAACAGGCTAACTAGTTATGTTCAACCAATTTTTACTAATATTTATGCGTAGCAAATGAATTTCAAAAAGCTCTAAAGATATTATATTATATAGTGAACAGGCGCATAGCTTTCTCCCATAGCTCCGTCATATCAACATCAGCTAAAAAGAAATAGACTAAATTAAAAGTGAGGGAAAATATATAATGAAATACTATGTATCAGTCAATATGTTTGAACGAACAACACAATGGTAAATAAGTATTTTAAAGGCAAGTAGTTGGTAGAAAACTCATCTTGTTTGGTACTGTAATATGGTACTTGATATTCTCAAATAAAGAAAATTTTGTATTTCTCTTAACATAAGTTACATGCTATTATGATTGTGTGAGATAAGTTACACGTTAAATATGATTTCTAAATCAAAAATAATACTCCGTAAGTAGTGGTTAGGGCGGAGCCAGGACCAAATATGATAGGGTGCACAACAATTTTTTTTTCCTTCTGCATACATTCTTGCCCTACCATCCTAAATAATACATCAAGGGGGCTCGGTTCTTCTCTTACACTTGAACTTTTACATTAATCAAAATAAAGACTCGAATCAAGATAATTGAAACATTTGGAGTACTTTAAAAAATTAACGCACATACGGGGGTAATAATTGATGTTCTTCCCCATTTCTCCATAACACTAGTACTTTACCCATAAGTCCCAATCATCCCAAAACAATATGTACAAGATATGACTCGACTTAGCAACCATGTAACTAATTAGACAATTAACAAAGGGTTTAAACAAATAACAACAATGCACTAAAGATGAGTGCATACAAGGAAGGCTAAGGCGATTTGAGTGTACATTTGGGGGTGGATTGTAAACAAATTATTCCTTTAAGTAAAATGCTTAAAGTTAGAATGAAAAAGATAGGCTCTGAGGGGTGTACTAGGGGTATCGTGTACTAAAAATGAGTAGATCGCAAAGGTGTGGGAGAATTACTTGACCGATGAAGTCAATGTAATTATAAAAATAGGTGTAAAACATGGGTTATCCTAATGCCTCTTATTATGTAGTAAATCCTAACTACACGAATGTAGTCACACTTATGGTCTAGGGATGCATCGCTAACGCAAGTTCTAGAATCTAAGTACTACCGGTACACTCACGAGCACTAATAATGAATACTTTTTCCTAACAAATATAGGGGCGACCTCACATATTTGGGGTGGAAATTTTTGAGTGGTACTGTTTTTGTGCTAGTCATATAACTCCTATTCATGAGAAGCTTATTAAGACTAAAGTTTCACTCCTAAATATTGTAAAAAATTTTAAATTTAGTGCTAAAATTACCCTAACAAGTATTTCTCTCAGTTTTATTACACATCTACTATCAAACGAAACAAAAGATCAAGTGTGTGGCTACACATCTAAATGAAAAATGAATGAAGTATTATGAATAATTATGTGTTATTATGAATAATTATGTGTGTGGCTATCCATATACCTTAACCTCCATAACCTCTCATCCTTTGTATTCCTTCAATAATGGTTGTACTAAATACTTTGATTGTAAGAACCCTATAAATAGAGGTTCACTTCTAGTTTGTGATTATCAATGAAAATGCATTCCACAATCTCTCAAGTCTTCTAGCTTATACTTCTAGTTGATTATCGTTATGTCATAATACGTTATCAGCACGATAGTCTCCGAGTGTAACCATTGATTTTGTTCGGTATGTCTTGATGTCTCACATACTTGTTTTTGTTCTATTAACTACGTATTTTGTTTATACACTGTTAATTTACCATGATGTATCTGTGATGTCATAATAATATGATTGTGCGATTCTATGTAATGACTGAATTTTGTACGCTATATTATTGTTAATATATTTCTTGTTTCCGTTTATATATGTTCATGACCAGATTATACCTAGTATATGTTAGGATTTATTATTAACAATATATTATATTATAGTGCATTATGTTCTAGAAAATTGTTGTAACATGCACTTATCATTTTGTAGAAGTGTATTGTTGTTTGCAGTTTAATCTTCTATATGCTAATCAAGTAATTACATGATGTACTATAAATAAATGTCTATGCATCTATGCCAAAAATTTATATTACCATTGTGCCATTTTTGTGTGTACATGTATGTAAAATCTATGCGTTTTCTGTATGTGACTGGTTGTATCTTGTGAAGTAATACGGTCTGCATTATATTTTATAATGTTCATTGTTCAGTAGTAAAGATTGTTGTATGCTTGATTGCTTATTTTCATTTGTGTTAAACGTTTGCTATTTTTTTCTACTTTAACTTTGTGAATGTAATAGTGTGTAATTTACCTGTTATTTGTTGTTGTTGTGTTGTATTCTTGTGCTCTTGTATTATCTTGGTTGCTTTGTGCATTGTTAATATTTGTAATGCTACTTTACTGGTTACATAGTATAAATTACTTTAATTTCATGTTGTTACAATATTATCGTAATACTTTATTGTATCTAATCCTTGATCATGCTGGGTATACTGACTTGGTGTATTGTGCTATATGTTGTAATTATATCTACCTTATAAGCTTGATTCTAAACTCATTGTTTGTTATGTATATTGCCCTACAATGATTTTTTATGATGTTATGTGTCTATTTGCTTTACTGTGATATTTTATGCACTTTGGTCTAGTGTGTAACAAGTAATACTATTGCAATCATTTGCTATTCTTATTATGTTAGTAAATGTGCCAATTTGCAAATTGATTAAATGTTAACTTGTGTATATTTGATAATAGAGCTAGCTATGTCGAATCTTGCAAAACTTGAATTTTTGGCTTTGGACATAAGTGGACAAAACTATTTGTCTTGGGTTCTGGATGCCGACATATACCTTGCTGCTAACGGTCTTGGTGATACAATCCAAGCGGGAAAGACAACAACTGTTGAACAAAAGGCTAAGGCAATGATATTCTTACGCCATCACCTCCAGGAGAATTTAATATATGAATATCTCACTGTTAAGGATCCACTTGTCCTTTGGAATCATTTGAAGGACAAATATTGGTTCGTGGAAACCAATATATAGTATATTTATCTCCAAGGAATTGCTAAGGAAATAAGCAAAACCCGAGGTCGTAGTCCGTGTGAAGGTGTGAATGGAAAATCGATAATCGGTTCGATAAAACGTGTAGTGAAAATGAAATAAAGGTGAATATTTGGAGTTTTATACTACGATAATGGAATATCAAATAAAAACAAGTAAACAAGCAAATAGAACAAGCAAATAAAGCACACAAATCCTAAATCGCAACTTAACGTGATCTAAAAACGCACCTAAAAAGCAAATCTAATGGGAAAGGTGTCTAAAAATTCAAACTTACTTTCTAAAAATTCTAAATACTCAAAAATAAATTTGGAAAAAGAATTATTTTTTTTTATTTTTTTATTTTTTTTATTTTTTTATTATAATGATTTAAAAACTATTTTAAGCTAATTAAAATATAAAAGATACTAAGCTTTTGAAGAAAAATCTACAATTTTAAGAAAAAGATTCTAACTTGTTTTTTTTAGATTTTTGATTAAGAAAAATGATAATGATTGAAGTAAAGATAATAATAAAACTAGTGTCAACTAAATAATTTAAAGCTAACTACAAAAGATACCGACTAAAAATAACCAACTAAATTATGCTAATTAAGCAAATACGAAATATATGATAAAAGAAACTATACTTGTAAAGCAAATTATAAAGATCCTTAAGTGTGGTTTATTATTTCTATTAAGTCCTTTAAATAACTATTTTCTCAACAACATTTTTCATAAAGAGATATCGATATTTAGATCTAACCAATGTATCTTTTAACTTTTATAAACCACACTTAATTCACTAAATAATCTACTCAACAAGTATATAAAAATCTACTCACTAATCATAGCAAACAAACACATAGCATGTATTTTGATAAACATAATTATTATACTAAAATTATCAACTACTAA